>JAMKQA010002339.1:0-15318 GCA_024699735.1 Posidonia australis | reverse complement strand
AAACTCTATAAATATTTGACTTTTTACAAAATAAACCTTACATAACTTAATTACATTCTTCAATCCTTTTTCTGAGTACATAGATTTACAACATATAAATCCTTCAGCCTTTTATTTCTATGAAAATATATCCAGGTGTAATCATCAAAATAAACAAAATATTTCTAACTGGACAGTCTTTCTGGTAATGTCTAGACTTCCCACAGTTGTAGCATATTACACTATCTAAGTTCCTCTACCTGTGCCAACACTGCGCCGCTACATGCCCCTTCTTGCCACAGACATGACATGGTCCCACATGTGGGCCGCTGTTGGACCCTGCATGGCTGAAATCCACACTCTCTTCTCTACAAGATGTAGGCCATTGCTTCCGTTTCTTCGCAGAGTTGCCAAAACTCCCTGAACTTAGCGCTCTAGTCACTGATGGTCGAGAAATGGAGGGTCGAGAGATAGAAGGTCAAGAGACAGACTTTCACCCCTTTTACTTCCTACGATACTCTTCCTGGAACAACTTACGATCATCCTCATAGTGGCTTGCAAGCTCAACAGCATCTGCTAATGTCTAACATCTGAAGCCAATAACTCTGGATCTCAGCACAGGATTCAGTGCTTCCATGAGCTTCTTGGCTCTATTCTTTTCAGAAACCATAGCCTGAGAGAACTGCTCCAGCCAAAGGAAGGACGACTTATATTCAGCCACAGTCTAGCCTCCTTGCTTCAGGTGCCTGAATTCTCGGTCCAACTCATCCCTCTCATGCTTAGGGAAAACCTCTCATAGAACGTCTCTTAGAATTCCTCCCAAGAGATCATCAGTAGGTCCACATTTGGAAATTTGGTGCAGTGCACTGTCCTTCACCACTGATCTGCAGCACCCTTGAACTAAAATGCCGCGATCCGGACCCACTTCTCTGTTGGACTCTCGATCCCCTCTAGGATCTTCTCCACCTTTAAGAACCAAGCCTTACACTCCTCTGGTGTGCTGTGCCCATCAAATGTTGGCTCGCCTAGCTGGTAGAACTGCTTAATCCTCGGGTCTCCCTTTTCCTCATCCCGACTACTGTTGTCGAAGGACTGGGCAAAATCCCGCATCATCTCGCCAAACTCTCCTCTCATATCCCTCCATGCACTACCCTCCCCCATCTTGGAGTCGGGTACAAGGGTCTTACCACGGTTGTGGCCTCAGTGAGATATCTTCCTGCCAGCACAACAAAACACAACAACCAAGAATTTAGGTGCACGACTCTCTATGATGCAGTTCTAGGAAGCCACTAGACCGGACATCACTAAGTCGGTGCACTAGGTGTAACCTTAGCTTTGATACCACTTTATAACGTCCCGACTCGGGCATGTTACCTAAATCATAGTATCATAAGTAGAATTACACTAATTACAATAATAATTAAATAACTATAACTAAAGCCCACATACAATAAACAATGTGCGGCTAGAAGCTCCTACTCCTGCACCGGAACTCGACTGCACACGATCTACACCTGAAACCAAACAAACCACGTGCGAGTGACATCTAAGTCACCCAGTACGCGCCCCAAATACACAAACAACAAAATCCAGCAATGTTACTAAAAGCACAGCTTTAAGTTTTTAAAACTTGATTTTCCTTTTTAAAAATTCATTTTAAAACATCATTTCCTTTTTCTTTTAGAATATCTGGAAATCGTTTCCAAAACCATTTTCTTTCTCAAAACTCATCATTCTTTTTATTGCTTGGGATTTCTTTCCAAGACCAAAACCACTTCCAAAACTCATATCTTGAGAAGCCGCATTTCCAACCAGATCCAGCCTAAAACACAAGGCCTCTCGGGCTCAAAACCAAAATCATAAATACTAGCTGGTAACTGGTTAAAACACAATCATTATTTTATTTCAGGATTTTAAGACCATTCATAGGTCCAATCCTAACCAAACCACATTTCTTTTTCATTTCTCGAAATCACATTCTTTTCTTATTCATTTCCACTTCTCTTTATTGATGTTACCTTGATCAGGGGTAACCAGGCACACAAGCAGTAGGTGAGGACACCATTTCCCCTACCTCTCTGCACTGTCACGGTGAAATTCCCCATGCGGGATGCCACCGCTCCGGCCAACCGGCCTCAATCTCTTTCATATATGCACGGGGATACGTTTTTATCTGACGTCCCTTCGGTGACCCAAACAACTAGGTTTAATGACCTAGGCTCAACCTACACTGTCAGTGACATGAACAACTAGCTTCAATAACCTAGGTTCAGTTTACTCTGTTGCGAGCTCGGTGACCGGAACAACTAGGTTTAATGACCTAGGCTCAGCCTACACGGTCTCAAGCTCGGCAACCACAGTCATATCTGACAATTGGTTTCATTGGAGCCTCATACTTCTATCACATTGTCGACACCAACCCCCGTGGTTCCTTAACACATTATTAGTGTTTTATTTTCAAAACTCTTTAACTTTTCCTTTTTAAAACCATTTTCATTTCAATCTCTTGGTTGTAGGAATCTTTTCCCATGCAACACCTGACCCTCTTCTGGGGTCCCAACTCAATTCATGAAAAACCATGCTTTAAAATCATAAATTGGGTCTCATGCTCATATTTACTCAAAAACCATACATCCAATCACTTTTATTCATTATTAGGGCTTTAAACACAAAACCATTCCCAAATACACTTATTTGGGTCTTGCATTCCTCCATGCCATTTACATGGGGAAAACACCACTAACACATGTTCATCGTCCATTTAAAACCATTTTTTTTCATTTTATAATCACATTTATACATGCTAGGATCAGGGCAAATCGGCAGACCGAAGACAAGATTCGATACACCGAAAATCCCTGGTTTTGTACACCAATCATTTTCGGTAAACTGAAACTCCTTGTTTCTATCAGTCGGATGATTTCAGTCTACCGAAACCAAGTATCTTGGCTTAATCTGTCAAGAATTCGGTATGCCAAATTTCCTACAACTAGGGCATTCTTCTATTTCGATCGACAAAATTGCTGGAAGTGGGAGCCTCCGTCAGACTCCCCAAACAAGCACCACAAAATATCAATAAATCATGGGGGTGTAGACCCTTGAGTCTACTTCAAAACCCCTTCAACCATTCGTCAATCTATTCATTATGCAATTCACACGAAAATCATAAAGGAAAGAAGCTCGTATGATACTACTGTAGTATACATCCCTTAAATTTATACAAATCCACCAAATTCCATCCTAACCGCATGATTTCTACATGTTCATACTATTTATCACATTTCCACCCATTCTACGATTTTTCTACAATTTTACGTGCATTCATTTTCATTTTCATGCATTTAACATGTTGAACTGAAAACATGGAAACGAGAGAGGAAGGGGGTCGCATACCTCTGGTAGCACACTCGGTGTCCTCCCCTACACCCCAGCGCAATCCCGGTGACCCACGGCAGCGGTGCACACGGCCCAGTCCTTCCTTCCCTTCCTCTGGCTCCTCAATTCGTCTTCTCTCCTTTTCCTCCTCCGCACGGTTCACTCTCCTTCCCTTGGCCTCCTTCCCTCTATATCTCCCTCTCCTCCTCGCATCACATTGGCTGCCCATCTCGTTGGAAGGGACGGGGTGACAGGGGCTGATGTCGCTGGTGGCACAGGCTAATG
Source organism: Posidonia australis (assembly GCA_024699735.1). Taxonomy (NCBI): domain Eukaryota; kingdom Viridiplantae; phylum Streptophyta; class Magnoliopsida; order Alismatales; family Posidoniaceae; genus Posidonia; species Posidonia australis. Next base: position 11,679 of record JAMKQA010002339.1, on the reverse strand, counting down.
GAGGAAGAAGATGATGGGTATGGTGTGGACTCGTGAAAGAGTGAGAGAGGGTGAGTGAGTGAGAAAAATGGAAGGAATGAAAAAAGAAGAAAAGGACTAGCACACAAACCGAGTCGACTGTGCATTCTCAAACCAGACTCCACAATCACAAGAAGCAACAGATTACCAATTAATAAACCATTTGCACAATATTACAATTAATTACATGGTTTGTAATTAAAATGGATAATCAAGCCCAGGTGTTACATAGCAAAACCGCATGACCCACCTGCGTTCAAGCACGTGGTCAAGAAATGTGCATCAGATTGTAGGCTATTGTTGCCCTCAATAGGAGTTACCAAAGTCCATAACAATCATCCAATACATGAACAAGTAAGGCAAACAATTAATTAGAGATCTAATTTGTTCTGAAATCAAAACACAAATTGCAAGTCGAAAGAAAACTACATGCTATGGTGAGGGCTCAGTTTTGTTGAGCACTGTGCTTGGTAAATCGCACGACCCATAAGTATTGGTATGCGGTTCCAATATGTGCATCATACATCAAACTTTCATTGCCTTCCTTGAGCAACAAAGGTTAATAAAATCTAAACCAAGCATCTAGAATCGAAGCATGAACATAAGAGAAGGAAGGTGTAGACACCATAATTTTGCAGGGTTGTTCGGTAGTCTTCTCTGGGATTGGAATTTTGGTTGCTGGACTCTCAATCATTATCACCAAAGCTAACTAGGCATCTTAACCTAATTTTATCCATAGAATTAGCCCAAACCTCTATTTCAATCTAAAATCCTAGCAAATCAATCAATTCACCAAACCAAATCCTAAGCCTTAGTTATATCTCAAATCCATTCAAACCCATGCGAATCCAACAAACCAAGCCAATAGCCTAAAACCGAATTACACCTCAAACCAATCCCACACATACAAATCCTTTTTAGGCCCGCTTAGGCCCATGTAAGCCCACAACACCTCAGCCCATCTCTTCTTCTTCCTCTAGCCCAACAATCACATCGGCTACCTCTTGTCATCTCTCCTCCTCTTTTGACCCCTGAGGCTCTAGTGCAGACTACCTTAGCATTGCAAGCTCATCCCACTACACTTCTGCCCTTACCATCGCCTTAGCTCCTCACTACTCCGATGATAAGGGTGGTATCCCTTGCTCCTGTACCATCACTGCATCTTACATAGCATGCAACTCCATCACCTAGTGGTCAGTCTTTTGGCTTGGTAGGAGCATAGTATCCCTCGAGCCTGTTGTCTAGTGTCGTGCCAGTTCAATAACTATTGCTCCCACATTCTGCGCCGTACACAACAAAACATGCAATCTATCCATCCCTTTACGTCAGATTCAGGCCCCAACACGCATGACATCACTACACTCTACACCTTTGTTGCACAAGTATGCGGCCCTTATGCTTCAACACCAGGAAGCATAAGGGTGGATCCAGAGGAGCGCACACACGCAACCCATACGATATACACAACACCCACCCTTGTTGCAGCTATCTCATCAGTAGCAACTTCAGATGCCCTCCTTACCAGGATGGGCTATCTAGAAAGAGCGCTTCATCAAGTGCAATGCGAGGACCACCAGTCCTATCAATTTTGGGACCTTTTCTACTTTCCAGAGGCAATACTCCCTTTGAATTTCTACATCTTGGTATTCGAGAAATACAATGATAGTGGCCACCTAATATCCCACTTGAAAGCATACTACGGAGACCTCACACAGCTTCAGGGAGACGAAAGGCTTTTGATCTGCCTATTCTAGAAAAGTTTGATAGGGCCAGCGCTCAAGTGATTTACATCTCTCGACATTCCTTAGCTAGGCATTCCTAGAACAGTACTCTTTCAACCTTGACTTGATTCTAAAATGCGAGGATCTTGTTGCAATCCGGTAGAAGTCCCACAAGCCATTTGGGGAGTATGTTAGTCGCTGGTGCTCACTTGCCTCCCAAGTCAAGGATAGGCCCTCTGAAGAAGAATCTATTGAGATCATCATCAAAGGGGCGCAACCAACGATAGAGGCTCTACTTAGCATACAGCTCATCACTACCTTTGCATCGTTGATTTGGGCCAACGCTCACGTGGAAAACTCATTGCAAAGTGGGAATTTCCCCACGCTCACTACATTCACTCAACTGGCCAACTTTAGTAACCGCAACAACAACAACAAGAGCAGTAATGGCAATAGTGGCTCCAACACTAGCTACACCAAGAAACCCATCGTTGTAAACGTCGAATCTTCTCCAATGCCTGCCAAAGCAGTGAGCTAGCCACACCCTAATCAGCCTATAGTTGCATGTAAACTCTGCATACACTACACACACACACTCCACCGTCGAGCTAGTGCATCACATCGCACCGACTCGGTAAGGACAACAACCTAAGCAGAGGCTTGGCTGCCACGCTGAGAGCGACTTCACTTCACTAGGTGAGCTGCTGAGCTCCTGAAACCTCATCCGGCACAGAATCCCCACCCACGGTAGTATGACACCAGTGTGTATTGCGATTATCATGGAACTCTGGGCCACTCGACTAATAATTGCCACACTCCACGGGATGTCATTCAGACCTTGATTGACAATGGAACCGTTATCGTCAGCACATAGGAGATAGCATCTACACATGCATTAGCACCAGCACACCCTAGCATAAATAGCCTCTCCTCGCTTGAGCTTGCAAGCTCTAAAGATGCCGAAACTTTAGGGGTCTATATGCTCTCTCCCAACTCTCCTAGAGGACCATCTGATCCCATCGGCTTTCTATCTTTTTATGTTGTTCCCTAGCTCTACCCGATGACGCTTGCATGTGCCATTCCTATTCTCATTCCTCCGCGGGGGGGCCTAGCCTAAGGTTTACCAGCTTGCCGCACATCGATTTGACCCTACATGTGTGGATACCCTAGACCTCAACAACAGTCGTAGTTAACATTAGCACCAATAGTTTCAACTTTCCCAATAGTTGCAACTATGTAGCCAGAATAGCGGTGATTTTCCAAGCACAGTCAGTGATAGTAGAACACTAGAACAACAAATAGTGGGGACCATCACCATATCCTTTTCCTATGTTTTCTTTGTTGTTTCTACTTTCACATCATCATTGTGTATCAAACAATCAAAAAATCAAAAAGACCAAAAAATCGAAAACCTAAAAATCACCAAAAACATCTTGCATCATAGTCATCTTATCAATGATGAAAATCAAAAAGCTTGCCTATATCGGATCAGATTACTCCTCCTTAGTTGACACTACTTGGACAACCAAGTAGCAAGGGAGCTGCCATCCATCAAAGCCAAACAAAGTGTCCAAACTCCACATGGGCCCTGCACCTCTAAAAGGGAGATAAAATACTAGGGTGACTGAGCGAGTGAGACTTAAAAGAAAATATACATCCACATGGGCATAAAAGAAATAAGAAGACAGAAGGCGAAGATAGAAGTCATCCCAAGAGCAAGAGGCATATGACGTAACTCTATCCCTCCAAAAAACATGGAAAGGAGTTGAAACACGCACCTAGGAAGCCCACACCTTCGAAGGACTAGCCCCCCTTTCTACAGCAAAAGCCTTCAACCTAGATCAGGCACCTATTACCTTCAAGTCAGAGATAGAGTGAAGCCATACGTCTACGAGGGAGCAAAAGAAATGTAAGTAATCTAAGAAAAAGTAGGTGCAAGACCCTAAAGAGTTTGGCAAATAACCTAGTCCATTACACCACCCAACACAGCAACCTTGAGCGCCACCACTCACTGAACAAGAGCCACCCACATCTTATGAGTCTTGGTGGGGCCAACTGAGTTGAAGGCGTCCTCTTTTTCCAATAGGCATGTAGCTTTCCAGGGTAATTAAGGGAAAACAAACAAAACAAGAGCATTAAACAAGCAAAACAAACAATGAATCATCACACTTATTCAATAAAGCTTTTACACCTACTCCAACAATAATAATCATCTCTTATCATCCATCAACATGCTCGCATGTAACTTTGGAATCCATTATCAACATTTACCCTCTATAATCATCAGCACGATTGACTACCTTGGTTGCTTTAGCTTTTCTGCCTTCATACTACATTGCTTTACAAGACTTCATCAAGCGCCTTCAACAAGAGACGTTGTAGCTATTCTTTGGTTAGAGCGCATGTACAACAACGGCACTTGTTAGTGCATAGTCTACACTATCCTGTAGAATCAACAGCATGATAGCACTTTCCCTACAGTCAAACAAGTTCCACCAACTGTACATGGGGAGCATTTGGTGATAGCATAGCCAGAACAGTATAGTCAAAATACAATGGTTGAACCAGTAGTAGAGCGGAACACATTCTAGGTATTCCTATCAGAGGCAAACTGCAGCTTCATCCAAGGCCCATATCCAATTAGCACAATCTTACTTGCCTTCTGAGCATACTCTAGAACAACTGCCAAACTTGCGTGCCTCCAGACAATCCAACAAGCAAGCCTTATCCACTACCAAGCTCAACATCAGCTTCATCTTTTGGTGATTTAGAGTGCCATACAGTTGCATCCTAACTCCAGCATCATTCGACAACTCGACTCGATACCAGGGGCATCTGTTTGGTCCTGGTATCTATCGACCTACCTTCTGCTACTATTCCACATCATTTGTCTTGTGGCGTTAGGGGCATGTCCACTGCCCTCTAGACAAATTCACACAATCTGCGACAGTAGTATCCAAGATCCAACTTTGTCCACCAAGGGCATGTCAGCTGCTTTTTGGTCTAGACTCCCGCATCTGGCACTCAAAAAGGCACAGACTCGCCACACATTGAACCAAATATCCAGACCAAAGTCTCTAACTAAAATATCCAGAGCACTCATGGAAAACCTAGTGTAGGATCACACTCCCAACATGACAGTCGAGCGCACATTCCTTTAGAGAAGCAACTGCTACTACACTATGACTATAGTGCTTATACAGCCTCAACTATAGTTGGCCACTACAGCAAGCGACAATCCTAAGTGTAGAGCGACAGTCTCCACTCCCACAAGCATCAAACACCTAGAATCACCAAGAGCGCTAGATAAAAGCAACAAGTCTCTAGCATCCTTTAGGCAGCATTAGATCCCACAATAACCACGGTCCAGGGTGCACTCACAATCAAGATCTCCCTGGCAAACCCCTTTGGCTAAATCGATCGTTTAGGCCCCCTAGCATTCCTTTGTCTTAGTCTTCCAGCAGCATCCTCAGTGTCTCAATACTAGGGGCACGTCGGTAGCCTTTTAGTATCACCCTCTTCAACAGGGGCATGTTGGTTGTCCTTTGGTTTCATTCATCCTAGTCCTGTGAACTATCACCGACTGCTTCTCGATTGATAAGTTCGCCATCCAGCCTTGTGAACTGTCACCGACCACTTTTTGGTTGACAAGTTTGTTATCTAGCTTTCCAGACTGTCACCAATTGTTTCTCGGTTGATAAGTCAATTATCTAGCTTTCCGAACTATCACCGATTGCTTCTTGGTTGGCAAGTTTGTTATCTAACTTCCCAAATTGTCACCGACTGCTTCTCGATTGACAAGTTCGTTATCTTATCCTCATAGACTATTATCAACTGCTTCTCGGTCAATAAGTTCATTATCCAACCTTGCGAACTATCAACGACCGGCGATGGATAATGAACGACGATGGGTCTGAACAACAAACAAAGGCCCAATGGCAAGTGAGCTTGCCTATGACCCTCATCGACACATCATCACCTTCCTCTCTCTTCCCTAAGCCTTTGCTCACTTGAAGCTCCTTGTTGCCTAGATGGTTGGTCGAGCTCGTGGACACTGGCGAGGTGAGGTGAGGACCGCGGAACGCCAACACAACACACATTTGCATTCATTTAGCATATTTGCATTCCTCCTTCCTCCCTCTGCCCTCTGGAAGCTTTGGAATGTCTCACTGGAGCCTCTAAATAGAGCTTTTAGAGGAGCTCACCAGCGAACTTCGACAAATGGCGAGTTAGGTGGGTGGAGCTCTCCACTTGGGCACATCTTCATTCGAGCATCCAGGTATGATCCCTAATCTCCCCTCTAACTTCCCAAGCATCTAGCATCCATCATACATCAGCATATTTGCATCTGGAGCAAGGACAAGTCGGTTGTTCTATAAAGCTCCAGGCAAATTCGAATGGCGTGAGTAGCCAGTGTGCCTAAGTAGCACGCCTCTCTGGTGTGGATGGCTAGTGTGGTTCACCCAGCCTAGAGCAGATAGTAGATTGAGCTCTATTACGTCTCTTGTTTGGTTCTCTCATCAGTTTCCGTGCATAATTCCTTCTGAATTTGCATATCGTTGCTTGCATTACATGGTTTTTCGTGTTTTCCAGCGTCCACTTCAGTTGGCTTCCTACTTGCATTCATGCATGTTTCCTTCATTTTATTTGTTCGCATTGCATGGTTTCCTCGGTGTTTTCCAACTTCTGTATTCATTCATAGGGCAATGATGCTTACTACTTAGTGTTCTTTTGACTGACACTTTGATGCCTTGGTCTAGAACTCGCATAGAATTGTTGAGCACTAGTTTGCATGGTTTCTGTCCATTCATCTCATTTGCATCAGCATGGTATAGACATCCTGATATTTTGCAAGAATTCACTAGTAGCCTCCGAAAAGAGTGTGGTGTGGTAACGGTGTACTATGGTGATGGATGGCTCTCTCACTTTTCCCCAAAGCCCTCCAAACACCTGAGAATAGCCCAAACCTTCAAAACCCCACTTACCACAATCCACAGCCTCCATATGGTCTTGAGAGGTTGAGGAACAAACTCAAAATCTAGAAGTCAGGCCCATCACTGGGTCAGGTACGAATTCGAAGTGTCATTTTAAGGCAAGCATTTTGAGCGGATAATTGTGGAAGATACTTTGAGCGGAAATGTCTAGTGGAGGACATTCACACGAAGGGCCGGCAATGTGCCTAGTTTCAGAGTATTTTAACTGACGAACTCAATGGACATTCCATTACTTGGGACCACTAATCCACCTTGCCATCGGCTCGCATGGATCTGGGAATGTTCCACGCCCCTCATAGACCATTGTACCCCCATTTAAACATGAAAAACTCGATCAAATCTTTTCAAATTGAATCCAAGCCATTCAACCAGAGATAGTTAGCCATTGATAGCCACTGTCAAGCCAATTCTCCTATTTGATGACCTTGACACCTGTGAGAAATCTCTCTCACTCTCCCCAAACAAAGAGGATTCACAAGCTATTATTCTTGCATCCTCCAGCCCATTGAATCCTTGAGCTCTCTGAGAACTCATCATCGGAATTCTTCGATGGCAGTTGAACCCAATCCTCCGCAGTGACCCTTCCAATTTAGATTAACCTTGTCTGAGCTCCACTGTCCTCAACCCACTGGCATCTAGAGCACGTGAGAGAGCCATTCTCCCCATCATCGATTGAGCCTAGAGCCAAACGCTGGTGAGCACCATCGAGCCCAAGCATCTCCTGCCTCTAGTCGTGACAATTCACGACCATCTTCCACAGGTAAGCCTTATGAGTAGCTTCTCTAGGTTGTTTACTACCTAAGCTTTGTTTGCCTGTGTTTTCTTCTTTTGGATTTACCATCGTTTATTGTTGGATTTCCGCTTCTTCTTTAATGAGCATTACTGCATCTGTGACACACCTATGGTTTTGAGTGAGGCTTCTACCACTGAGCTCGAATCTCATGTGGCCACATCCTCATCCACCCCCGATGATGAGAGCACATCCTCCCTTGGCCCTTAGGTTGGTCGGCCGCCCTACCTATGACGGACCGATGATGAGCTCACTGAGATGGGTGAGATGAGTCATCTTTTGTTTTCCTTCGACTTGCATCGCATTCACGTTTCATCCTTGGACTACCTTCCTCCTCCATCACCTCAACGATTCGGAATGGAGCTCGTTGGCCTCTGTCATGGTCGAAGAGCTCAACCCAGCTTGAACTCCAATGAGCTAGGCGGGTAGAAGGAACTATAGGGCCATTGCATGATTTAATTGCTTTGTCGAGTTCCTGTAATCATACTCTTGCTTATCAGATGTTGCATCAATTCGTTTCATTGTTTTATCGAGCTGAATTGGGCGATGAAGTTCACTATCAATGAACTATAAAAAGTTAGGTATGATGTGCCAGCAGATCATATTAGGGTACATCCTAAACGAGTGTAACTAGCACAACATCCCAACGTGAATATGCGGCACAACTTACTAGAGATTCAGACAGTTTATAGAGCACTTGTTGATCTTCTTTTTTGATTCTTATTTGATTTTCTCGCCTTTGTATTGTTTCTAGGCTATGCTTTATTACATCCTAGCATGTCATCTTGCATCTTGCCTTAAGGCGCACATCATTTTGGCATCCTTTGTCTACATTGGCCATTTTTTGAGTAAGTAAAACCAAGAAAGACCAACTTATGAGTGTGTGGGGGTGACTAACACCTTCCCCATGCATAACAGGAGTCCTTACCCGTTTTCTGGTGTACAATGACCAAAATGACACATCCGTTTGCATGGATTCTCGTATTTTGCAATGATTCCTCGTTTTTATCGTGTTCTTACTTCTCTTCAGTTTTCGTCGCCTTTCAATTCCAATAGATTAGGTGATGACTCCATTTTCTTTCGTTATCCTTTCTTTGTCTTTTTTTGGTATTTTTGAGTCAAGTATTCTTCCTCAGAATCACCATCTTCATCGTGATCTTATTGGAGATTCTTGTGTGCTCCCTCGCACGAGGGGTTAGTTCCGGCATGGTCACACATGGCATGTAGCACTCATCCATCTTAGCAAGCATGCATAATCATTTGGTGACAGAAGTGAGCGATTAGCTAAGAAAGACCGACTCGTTAAGCGTATGGGGGTGCCTAACACCTTCCCCATGTGTAACGAGAGTCATTACCGTTTCTTTGGCTTGCGATGATCATTTGTGTTATGTCCATTAGGCACGGAGCATACACCTTCATTCATCCATTTGCATTATCTTTCTCACATTTTATGCATCTAATTTTCCTCGTCTTTCCAATTAAAAAGATTACGTGGTGATTCTGTTTTCCTTTGCTTTTTTCTTTGGTGTTTTTGAGTCGAGTATCTTTCCTCGGCTTCACCATCTTTGTCGTGACCTCATTGGTTTCTTCATGTGCCTTTCGTCGCACGAGGAACTTTAGTTCCAACATGGTCACACCAAGTAATCCACTACCGCTTCCCACAATGGCAGCAGCAGCAAGAACAATAATGGCTCTGACACCAACTGCCCCAAGAAGAGAGATTCCCCCAAGTTGGCCATCACATACATCGAATCCCCTGCACACTCCTACCAATGTGGTAATCCAGCAAGCCAAAATCAATTGGTTTACATGCCTGCACCTTGGACACCACCCACTCCACTAATCACCACCACTACTAAGCCAGTGTATCCTGTTACACCGCCTCTGTAAGGACAACACCAAGGGTAGAGACGACCTCGCCGTGCTAAGTGCAATTACACTCCTTTTGTCTAGCCATTGAGTGTGTCTTTCCTAAGGTCACATCACTTCTGAGGCTCCCAGATGTTTGTCCACAACCAAATCCACTTCCATAATGGTATAATACCAACTAATACTGTAGTTATGATTGAGTTACGGGACACTTGATTAATAATTGCCTCTCTCTATGGGACACTATTTAGAATCTGATTGACTGCAAGGTTATTGTCATCAACACACAGGAGGTAGATTCAATGCCAGCATCAACACCTACACCAACACAAGCACAAGCACTACCATACCCTAGTATAGTCAGCTAGCCCCTGCCTTTGCACACAAGCTCCAAGACCACTGGAACCTCAGGAATTCATTCTGTTTTCCCCTTTAGGTCTGCAACATATGTAGGAGACCCCTTTGACTTGATTCATGATGTTCTTGCACATTTTCTAGTACTCCTTTATCAAATGGCTCTAGCATAATCAGAATCAGCAATCCACATGATTTAGCTGACTGCATGATCGGAGTGCACCATTGCACAACCCATAATGCAACTAGAAGCTCCCACATAGATATGCCTACTTGCCAGGCCTAAGCCAAAACCCTATCAGTTCACCCAGTTCCAAGCCCAACCAATTGATCCCCTAGTGAATCCACCATCAACCCTGCTGAAGCTGATGACTCACACCCCACTAGTCAATAATTTAACTAAAGACACCCATCGTGTTCCATACGATTACGCCATAGAAATGTGTATAGAAATTACACAATCAAGGAGGGTGTACAAGCCTTTGGCACCAACGACAAAGCCAAGCCACTCAGAAAAGGCCCACTATAGCAAGAGAGTCAACCTTTAAGTCTACTACAAAGGAAGCCCAGAATAAAACTACCCACTCCACCAAAAAAGACAAGCTAACTGCAAACATAACCTCCCAGTTGAAAAAGGTCAAGGCTGATATTTTCATTTGGGACCTTATTCACACCTCTATAGAGCATAGGGAGGCCTTCCATAGGGTGTTCCAAGCCACCCACATCTCCCCCATGATAAAGCCAACAACCATGGAAAGCATGGTGGGTATGATCATAGTACGACAAGTGATTTCGTTCTCTAGTCAAGAGTAGCCTCCAACGAGAATTAATCCTAACCAGCCCCTATTCATCACGGTGCACTTCGAGAGCTTCCACATCCCCCTAACCTTGGTCAATAATGGAGTAGGATTAAATGTCTACCCATTGTGCACGGCTAGCAAGATCGGATTCAAAGCAAAGGACATTACACCGGTAGTTAAAGGGATAACAACTTTTGATAACACACACCATGATGCCCTAAGGATCTTGGTTATTCCCCTTATCATTGGGCCTGCTGAATTCGACGTGGAATTCTATGTTGTTGATTTAGAGCCTTCTTTTAGTCTTCTACTTGGGTGCCCTTGGTTACACAAGTATCAGGTAATCCCCTCAACCTTCCATTGCATTATTAAGTTCTACTAGGGTAACAACATCATTGTCGTCATGGCAAAAAATTTTGACAAGGAGAAGGTTGAAGCAATATCCTCTGTATCCCTGCAAACTTTCCACTTTGACTTGAAGCCCTCTAACATCATGTTTTGGGTAAATCGGTTTGAGCTGGTTAACTACATTCCTACTCTTGAGCATGCTGGTTATCTGACCGTTCACAACAACCCTTACACGATGGTTGAAAATTTGTGTCACAAATGGGGATACGTGAAAGGAACACCCCTCAGGCATTATGGCCAAGGAATCACCAAACCTATCATAGCCAAGGAAAGAGAGAATATGAAGGCCTTGGTTAGAAATAGAAACCTCTGAAAGATGGATACTAGCATGTGCAGAAGTAGAAGAAGTTGATCATCCCTCAAGATTTAAATAACTTTCTTAGTGTAGGTATCTTAGATCCGAACCAGAATCTAGTGGCTACAGAAGTAGTGCAATATGAGAGCACACCACCACATGAAGATTGGGTCTACTATTTTGAGGAAGAGCAATTTGATAAAGAGACCAATGAATGGCTAGGGAGAGAGGCCATGAGGCAGACCGCATCACTACAACCAACACAGTTAGCGTTACTATCACCAATCGCACCATCAGTAGTGTCACCAACAGTAGTTACAGTTTCACCTGCAAATCTGTCAACTATTCCAACACCATCAATAGTGTCACTATCAGCAGTTATAGTTTCACCTGTAGTTCCATCAATAGTTATAGTTTCACTTGTAGTTCT
>JAMKQA010002338.1:0-18144 GCA_024699735.1 Posidonia australis | reverse complement strand
GTCTTCCATAATAGATTAGGTGGCGACTCCGTTTTATTTTGCTTTTTCGACGTGATTTTGCCGACCGATTTCGCATTCATTTGCGGAATCTCCTCGCCGGCATGGTTACAACTAGAGACTTGGAGGGACCTTGCAGCCATTGGATATTCCTATGTGGAAGTGGGAACACCTCTCGATGGATTTCGTGACTAATTTGCCGCGTACTCGAAGGAAGAACGATACCGTGTGGGTGATCGTGGATCGGTTGACCAAGTTTGCTCACTTTTTGGCCATTCAGGTGAAGCTTTCGATGCATCGCCTGACGGAGTTGTATGTCTCCGAGGTGGTTTGGCTGCATGGTGTTCTGGTGTCCATCGTGTTGGACAGAGACACGAGATTCACCTCAAGGTTTTGAAGAACTCTGCAAGAGGCCATTGGCACTGTTCTCAACTATAGTACAACATTTCATCCTTAGTCGGAAGGTGAGACAGAGAGGACTATCTAGACGCTGGAGGATATGCTCAGAGCATGTGCCTTAGACTTTCAAGGGAGTTGGGAGGACCATTTGCCATTGATTAAGTTCACCTACAATAATAGTTATCACTCAAGCATCGGGATGGCATTGTACGAAGTTTTGTATGGTAGGCCATGCAGATCACCTGTTTGCTAGAGCGAGGTGGGCAAGTGTTAGTTGATTGGTCTTGAGCTTGTGCAGGTGTATGCGGACAAGGTGGATTTGATCCGTAGTAGGCTATTGGCTGCACAGAGTCGACAAAAGAGCTATGCCGACAGTTGGAATTTCTGGTGGGAGACTATGTGTTCCTCAAGGTATCACCGACTAAGGGTGTCACGTGGTTCGAGAAGTGTGGCAAGTTGCGTCCTCATTATATTGGCCCGTATCAGATTACCCAAAGGATTGGTGAGGTTGCTTATCGGTTGGATCTACCACTAGATATGTCGTCCATGCACGCCGTGTTCCATGTCTCCATGTTGAGGAAGTGCTTGGCTGAGGCATCTCATGTGATCCCAGTTCAGCTAGAAGGGCTCCAGGAAGATCTATCCTTTGTGGAGGATGTTGTCCAGATTGTTGACCGCAAGGAGTAGGTGCTGTAGAATAAGGTGATTCCGTTGGTCTTGGTGCAGTGGCGGCATCATGGAACCGAGGAGGCCACGTGGAAATGTGAGAAAGCCATCCTAGCCTAGTATCTATATCTTTTCGCCTTGTGATTTTGGGGGTGAAATCTTCTTTTAAGGCGGGTAGGATGTAATACCCGTAAAATTCATTTTTGTAATTATTTACATTTTAATGAATTTAGTCCTGAATGGGTGTTATTGTTCCGAGGCCTATTTGTGTGGTTTTATACTTTTGGGCTTGGGCCTTGAGGGTCGGCTTCTATTTGCGTGTCCCTATGCATGGTTGACACTGTGCATTGTGGCATGTTCTTGTGGGCCCAAGTGAGGGTCCATATGGGACCCACGTTCGTGGGCCGGTTGGTGGGAGCGAGTTGGTGGTGTGGGTTGATATGCTCGTGCGGTATTTGGTTAGGCAGGATGTGCAGTTGTGCACGCATTCAGCTACCGCATTGCATGGCTTTATAATCTCATACGCGTCGATGCACGACCAACGCACCATACGTCTCTTCCCTTCCTTCCCGTGCCATTTCCTCCTCGTCCTAAGCACGCCACCTCTCTCTCTCCCTCTCTCCCTCTCCCTCCACTCGTTCTATCTCCCTCCACTCACCCCCTCCTTCTCGTCTATCTCACTCTCCCTGTTCGGTGTGCTCAAGGATCAGCAAGGCGTGTGGTGGCTCGTGGTGGCATGTGGAGCTCTGCTAGTGTGCCCCTATGGTCGAGAGAGCCCTGTCGAGGGTTGGGATCACCGGAGTTGGCCGAAGGATTGTCGGAGAGCGTTTCTCAAATACGTACCTCCAACCAATGAGTAGAATGCATGAAAAATGGTAGAAATGTCTAGGTTGCAAGTAATTTAGGTTAAATTTAATATTTTGGAATTTATTGTGGTTTTTATGGATATTTATGATGGTGGTTGTGGTTTGGGTCGTTTTGACCCGTCTGCCTTTGCGAATTTATATCTTAATGCATGGTGAATAGATTTTGATTTTGTTTGTTTGGATTTGGAGTAAACTCAAGGGTCTACATCTTATGTATTATATGAGATATTTGATGTTTATTTTGGGGGTCCGATCGGAGGTTCCACTTTGGGTGATTTTAGATGTTTGAGTTTGGGTTGTTTTCTTGTTTTCACAGAAATTGACATATCGAACAATTTCGGTATGCCTTTTTCTGTTAGTTTTGGTCCTCTGGTCGAAATTCGGTCGTTTGATTTTGGACAATCGACTGAATCAGTGGATTTTGGTCGACCGAACAATTTTCTGTATATCAATTTTGGCCTGAGTGTTGACCGTTGACCTAATTCGATCAACCGATCCAGATCAGTCCACCGAACTAGGGGTTTCCGCATACTGAACCTGTTTTTTGGCATGCCGAACTGGACCCAAATGCTTTTATAAAAATGTGATTTCCAGGGGTTTTCCAGATTGGTTTGTATTGTCCCTTTGAGATGGGATTGTGGGCCGTTAGTGTTGGACCCTTGAGACACCTGATGTGCCATTTTACTGAGGTTTCAGAAGAGTTTTCTAAAGATACAAAATGGTTTCAAGGAGATGAATGATCCATTTTGGAAAATTGTTTTCCAAGTTTTCTGTGTGCGGGTCGAGACATTGTGGGATCATGTTGTCGGGACTCGGGAATGTGACAACATTCTCTAGTGGTCGAGCGCATTTCCCTGGTCAAGGTCGGGGGGTCGAGATACTTGAGGCTGAGGGACGTCGAGTCCTGGAGGTATGAGACTCCCTGACTATCGTCTCAAGGCTAGGGTTGTGGTCCGTGGGTTGAGGTGTCTTGTGATATGATGGGGAGGTATGATACTCCTGTTGTCGCTGTGAGCACTAAGGCTCAGGTGTCGTCGGGTGTGGAGGTATGACACTCCCTCCTGAGCACAGTATGTGGAGGACGCCATGAGGAGACGTACCCTGTGGTGACTAATACGGGTGGGACACGTGCCTCGTAGCTGGTAGCATCCTGAGAGACAGGACTGCCTTCCCAGTGAAGGGTTGGCATTGTGAGGGTTCTCCAGGTGGGAGAATCGCGGGACAACATGACTCCTACACAAGGTGACACATCATGGCAGTGCAGATGCCGTGGTCATGCCTCGGTGGACTACTTGTGGATGGAGTTTGGTTGCCTAGCGTTGGGCTTCCTGACTCACTCTGTGTGGTTTTGGCCATTGAGGGCCTTTGCTTGTGGTTTTGGACTGGTAGAGCCTTGATTGTGGTTTGGGCCGGTGTGGACTTGGTTTCTAGGGTTCTAAAGAAAAAGGTTTGCAAAAAGAATTTAAAAGAAAGTTAATCATGGTTTCGTTTTTCTGCCGTTTTTCATGGGGTGCGTGCTAGGTGACTTTTGTCACTCATGCGTTTTCCTCATGTTTTGGGTTACAGGTGCAGGCATGTAGAGGATTTAGCATAGTACATATAGTATGGAGTCTTGTAGCCGCACACACAGGTTCTTGGTAGTTGATACTTTCTGTTTAGCTTTTAATTTCCTGTAATTTAATTTGTTTTAAATTATTATGGGAAATTTGGGGCTTGACAAATTTAGTTTCTTTTCATTAAGCTTGTAAGGCCTAGCCTTAGTTAGATAACCCCATACATGAAGATACCTAATGCTAGGTTTCTTCCCAATCCATAATTTATAAGGGGTTTTAGTCACTACCTTAGTCAATGCTGTATTTTAAATGTAAATTGTAGTCTTAAATGCCTCGCCCTAGAGCGATTCTAGTAAGGTAGAATGACTAATCATGCTCCTCACTATGTCCATAAGTGTCCTATTGCGCCTCTCAGCAACACCATTTATGACTGGAGAATTAAGCATGGTATATTAAGGAATAAAACCACATTCTTCCAGGAACTTAGCAAATGAGCCTAGACGTTATTCACTAGATCCATCATATCTATCGTAATGTTTACCACCATGATTAAATTTGACGTCTTTACTTCTTTTGTTGAGTTGGTTTTCAACTTCAATATTAAATTATTTGAACACATCTAAGGCCAGTGACTTTTCATGAATAAGATACATGTATCCATAACAAGAATAGTCGTTTATGAACGTAATAAAGTATTGTTGATCATTTCAAAATGCCATAGGGAATATATATATTAGTTCTAAGATGTCTGAACATCTATTGGCAACTAAACTCCTAACAATGGTTTATTTTCCTTTAATACACTCAATGTAAATTTGGAAATCTGGTAAATCAAAAGAAGGAAGAATGCCATCTAACACAAGCCTTTCAATTCGTTGTTTAGAAATATGTCTTAAATGCTTATGCTGTAACAAAGCAGAATCCTCACTTGACTTTTGCTTTGTATCTCAAGATGTAGTATATAAGGATTCATTATAAGAAGCTATTGTATCAAGTAAATATAAATTGCCATTATTTATTAAAAAACTAGTACCAATAATATTAGAATTCTGAAAAAGACTCAATTTTCCTTTTCCTTGAAGATAAGAATAACCATATTTGTTCAATACAGAAAGACAAATTAAATTCCGCCTAAAAGACGGTACAACATATGTCACTTTCAAATCTAAATTACAATCAGTTCATAATAACAATTTAAAAAGACCAATAGCTTCAACTTCAACTTTATTATCGTCACCTACAAAGATATATCTTTCGTCACCACTTGGTGTCCGACAACTTAGGCAATTTTACATTGACACACTTATGTAAATAGCTGCACTAAAATCTATTCACCAAGTGTGTTGAAATACAAAAGCTATATTAACTTCAAAATAAATTAAAGCAAAAGATATACCGTTCTTAGCACACTATATGTGATACGTAGTACAATAATTCTTTTTGTGCCCACCCTTCTTATAAAAATAGCATGAAACTCAATTTGCCTCTGTTGCTTCTTAGGTGAAACCACTATAGCTTCATTGGGTTGTAATTTTCTTTTGGCTTTGTCCTTAGAGATGGAAGCCACTATAGCTTCATTAAGTGACACACTTATGTAAATAGCTGCACTAAAATCTATTCACCAAGTGTGTTGAAATACAAAAGCTATAATAACTTCAAAATAAATTAAAGCAAAGGATATACCTTTCTTAGCACACTATATGTGATACGTAGTACAATTATTCTTTTTGTGCTCACCCTTCTTATAAAAATAGAAAGTAAACTCAATTTGCCTCTGTTGCTTCTTAGGTGAAACCACTATAGCTTCATTGGGTTGTAATTTTCTTTTGGCTTTGTCCTTAGAGATGGAAGCCAGATGAGCACTCTCTATAGTATTTTGCTTTAGTCTTTCTTTCTCTTTCACACAATGAAAAATGAGCTCATTGAGAGTCCATTTCTCTTTCTAGTAGTTATAACTGATTTTGAATTAGTTAAATTGATGAGGAAGAGAGATCAAAACTAAATGTACAAGTAAGTTTTTCGACAACTCTAACTTATGTGCTTTTAGTTTTGAAGCAATGTTAGACATCTAAAAAAGGTACTCTCTTATGTTTCCCTTTGCCTTATACCTTATAGAAATCAAATTTGCCAATAACATGCTAATTTTTGCCTTTTCATTGTTGACAAATTGTTTTTCAAGGTCATTAAGAAACTCTCTTGTAGTAGTCTCTTCGGAAATGGTATCTTGAAAAGTTTCTAGAATGACACGCCTAATGATCATCAAACTTAGCTTATTGGAACGCTTCCACTTTTTATAAATTTTCTTGTCTTCAACTGAATTGTTAGACTCTAAAGTAGGGGATTGTTCTATTCTTAGGGTTAAATCAAGATCTATGCACCTAAGAACTATCATAACAATCTCTTTCCAATATTTGAAATTTACGCCATTAAGCATTGAAATTGAGTTTACATTGGCACTAATGGAAGTAGATGCATTTACTGAATAAACACAGAAATAATTAAAAGACCATAAGAATAGTTAGTCCAATGAGAATCATATTAATCTTTAAGAATAAAAAAACAAACAAATAAACTCAATTTATGGTGGGACCTATCTTAAGATACTTAGTGCAACATTGATATTTAGCTTTTGGACAAAAATGTCAACTTGTAAGTGGTACTCTTCATTGTAGTAATCAAATTCTAACAATTAGTCTTATCAAGTAACAAGTCTTTCTTTAGACCGACTAGTTACTCACATAATACAACCATATAATTGTCACGTCTTTATTGCCACAAGTGTACTCGATATACGGCCAAATAGTAACCTTCCTTTAGAGCGATTACTATCTGCATGAATCTCAAGTACACTAACATCTTTTTATCTCAAATAGACTAACCTAAGCAAGAGAGCCTACTTTGGTAGGATGTTGCTTTAATCAATCTATTCTTAAATAGAAGATAATTTATTGGTGATTACCAATAATGAATTTATTTGCAACTAAAGGTCATGGTCTAACTATTAAACCTTAAGACATGAAAATTGAAATCCAATTGACATAAAGTAAACTAATTCTAACATAAACAATATGTCAACCATACAAAGACATTTTGGAAAAAAAAGCCAAAGTTCATGGACTAAACAATAAAATTCTAGAAAACTCAGAACTAAATAAAAATTATAAAATTTTGTGGATTTTCTAGTGAATCATATGCATCAGATGATTATCATAAAATAACAAAGGCTACTACTTAATTATCACAAAATAACTAATTGAGTAGTTAAATGGATCCAACTCGGATCTGAATACCTAAAAAAATCAGAAGTCCTAACTAGTTGCAAAAACATGTAGCAAGAAGGGAGACAGCGACACTGGAGCCTCCAATGGCCAAACTACTACCAGAGGACTACCTCCCAGTGCCTAGTCGGCGTTTTCAGCACCTAGGAGGCATAGGAATGGCTTGATCTGGTAGTGGCCGAAAATCCATATTAATATTAAACCATATTTTCATGATTTTGTTATACAAGAACACGATATCAGGATTATTCATGCACGAAACAACATGGAAAAGGAAAAAATCAATGATTTTCTACATGATTTAGTCCAAAAATTTAATATTTCATGATGAAATGGCATGATTTGCTTTGATACCACTTATGAAATATAGATCTAAAAAAATACAAGAATTTTATATATTAAAATACAATTTTCAAGATCTAAACAAGTCATATTCATCACAAATGAAATATATACGGAAGTGTACCTAGATCTACGTAGAAATTTTTGCTCCTATGTCTTAGATCTGGTCTTCCAAACCATTAAGCTCCTCTTTCATGCTCTTTCTCAAGATAGGGGTGAGAGAGAAGGAATGTCGAAAACTTAAGGTTTAGGGATCATAATCCCAATTTATAAAAAATTATAATATTACACATTTCCAATTCGACTCATCAACAAATGGAAAAATGCTCTAATGATTTCTACACATATTAACCTACATCACTTAAGATGCAAATGGGATCAATCTAAAAAAACCAAATAGACCACTATAATGAGCTTAATCGGAAAATAACCTATAATACTTTAATTGATTTTATATTGCCTCATATATATTGCTGGATTTAACCCAGTAGTATTTCCTCCACCGACATCTTTCTTGCCTCCACTTGCAATCTCTGAGCTCGCCTCTACCTCCCCTCTCTAGCATTGACGTCCCCTACCCTCCCTGTCATCGTCTTCTTCTATGGCAGCGGCTTCACCTTCCTCTCCCTTACCTCTTGCCTTTACGACCATGCCTGCTGCCGCTTCTCTTGCCAGCTCCCCATCACCATCTTCTCCGTCAACTACCACCTCTCCCTAAAACACTGGTACTTGGCTTCTTATGATGACAGCATCGAAGTCCTCCATAGTCGTCGCCACCGTAGGAGGAAGTCTAGGGTTGAGAGAGCCATAAGATAAGAGAACGAGTTGGTTGAAGAAGATGGAAAAACCACATATATTACCATTTGTTGAAAATGGAGATTGATGGTAAATTTGTAAATACTGATGGCATTTTAAAGTAAATTATCAAAAATAAAAAGGATAACATTGTAATTACATATTCTATTTCTTCAACTTCTATTTCTTCAACTTCTATCATAAGCTTCCTCCAACCAGTTTCTACAAAACCATGGATTTACACATGGTTTCTCTCATCCAGAAGCTGTGGCTTCTATGAGAAGTGAGATGTAAAGACTTTGTTTGGAACTGCTTCTGTTTTTTCATTGTTCGTTAGAAGTTAACAACTCAGAAGTCATTCAGAAGTAATGCCAAACAGACTCTTAATAGCTATTAAATCTTTTCCTAAAAGTTAGGAATAATCACTTTCCCAAAGCATGTCCCTCTTACTCCAAAATCATGAATTCTTTTCCTACTTTCTTCTCTTCTTCTCTGTTTTCTAGGAGGCGCCACCATTGAAAGGGCCATCGATAATGTGACCATGCTTGCCTGGGAAATTTGGCTCGAGGTCGCATCAGAGGAGGAGGCTATAGTTATGCCAAAAGGCGAAGGCACAAGATAGGATAAAACAAAAAATCGAAGTCGCCACCTAGTCTTTTAAGGGAAAGACGAGGAAAATCACAAACAAACCACAAAAAGAATGAATACATCAGATGTCAGTAAACCAGAGGATGGGTAAGGATTCCTATTACGCACGGGGAATGTATTAGGCATTCCCGTGCGCTTGAGAAATTCAGTCTTTCTAGTATGATCTGCATGCTAAAGGTTGACTGTAAATAAATACTTGCTATGCCTAGATTGTGCTCTTATCATGCTAATATGAATTCCAAGTCATAACTAGATGAATGTGCAAGTTGTATACGAAAATTGTGAAGAAACCCACACAAAATGATAGAATAATGAAACATGAAGCAACAAATAAAATCACATGAAATGACGATGTTTATGGAGTGAATGGCTCGGGAAACCATACCAATATCAAGAGAATAAAAAATGCGATTGATCCAAATCATCAGAATCGTAGAAAACGTCATGAAAATCAAAATGGAAAAATTGCAAAGAACTCCGCGTAAAATAGCCAAATGGTGACATGAAGAAAATCAAATGAAATGATGATGTTTTTGAAGAGAATGGTCCGTGGAACCATATTGACCTCAAGAGAATCAAAAATAGGATCAACACAAATCGTCAGAATTAGGGAAAATGTCATAAAAATCAGTAAGGGGAAAATAATCAGCAATTGGGCCAATATGGGCCTTTAGGTCAATTCATGTATGCCATGAGACAATGAATCCAAATCAAATCACAAAAATACCGAAAATGTGGAATAAAGGGAATCAAATCAAATGTCAGGTGAAAGAATTCGAAAACGGATTTGGGAAAAATCCATGAAAAATCACATGGAATGTAGGCTTACTCAAAATAGATGAAATGATATGGAAACTATGAAAAATACATGAAAATGTACCTAAATATCTAAATGATGCTGAGGGATGATATAGGCATGACTCAATGCAAAAATAACATGCATGGGCATGAACTGACAACATGGGGGTAATTCGGTAATTTCACATGACTAAATGTGATAAATATGTGCATGTGCATGATGCATGGTCTAATGTATGCAAAAATGTATATTTCTAGGAAAATGTTATTTATAAGAAGACATGATAGAAACAAGATTTTAAATACAAGAAAATGATGTAAACATGGAAAATGACAAGTTCAGGGACTAAAATGCAAAATTCACGGAAAAAGTGGAAAATCATGATTAAAGTGTGTTCAGTGACTTTTATCTTAGTGTTCAAATCATGAATTAAAGGAAAATGTAGCATTAAGGTGTAACATGTATGTAGATTGTATTTTAGTAATTTCATGAGAATTTAGGGTTTAATGTGAAAAATATGCATATAATGTGCAAAAGTGACTAAAATGTGAAATAAATGATCATTTTACATTGCAAACATGATTTTTAAATGAAAACTATATTCAAGTGCAAAATTATAAATACACATATGATCAAAGAAGTGAAAAATTCCAAAAATGTGTATTAAAACAATTAAAACCCTAATTAATACACATATGATGCAAATTTCCTACACTCAATATCGGTATTCTATGAATTCATGGGTTTACATGCAAAATTTTAGGGATTAAATGTGATGAAAATTAAGTTTTTATGGTGTTCAGTGTGATTAAAAGTCTTTTAACGTTCTAGATGCAAGTTTTACAAAGAAAATTCATTTTAAAAAGCTCTAAGGGCATGATGCAAAATTTTAGGACTTAATTGCAAGGAAAAACATGATTTTAGGGGCTTAACTGTGAGAAAACAAACATTACTGAACTGATCATGAGAAAAATAAAACATGTAAGGGACCATATGCAATTTTTATAGAAAAAACAAAAGAAATAAAACTTTATTTACAACTACTGAGGCTAAAACACAAAAAAAAAAGGACCTAATAATAATAATAATCTAAGGACCTAATTGTAAACTCCTAAAAATATAGGACCTAAACTAAAACCTTCTCTTTGAAGTTCACCAGCACTCCAATCTCTGGCGAGGGCTCCGACGAGTCACTAGCGGTGGCACGACGGGGGAGGAGCCCAAGTGACAGTCGAGGAAGTTG
Source organism: Posidonia australis (assembly GCA_024699735.1). Taxonomy (NCBI): domain Eukaryota; kingdom Viridiplantae; phylum Streptophyta; class Magnoliopsida; order Alismatales; family Posidoniaceae; genus Posidonia; species Posidonia australis. The sequence goes on along the minus strand of JAMKQA010002338.1, from coordinate 7,558 downwards.
GAGGGAGGCATGACGAGGCTCTCCGGCGTGTTGGATTGGGTTGGGGATGCCTGGGGTGCTCTCCCCTCCTCTGGCTCCAGCGATGGATCGGTCGACGCTGAGGAGGACGACGACAAGGTGGCTGGTGGTGATGTTGCAGTTGGGACAGTGTAGCGAGGACCAAAGGAGCTCCAAGTCGACACGGTGGACGCTCCTGAGGTGTTGGTGAGGTCCGAGGCTGCCTGAGATGCTCCCCCACCTCTCATGCTGGTGGCAGACATTGCAGTAGTGGGGGCGTCACTCCGGTGGCTGTGAAGGTGATGTGGTAGTATGGAGAGGTCTGTGGCGGTGCAACAGAGCTCCATGATGTGGTGGTGTGATGTAGGAGTGCCTAGAGAACTCTAGTGGCTTCCACGGTGGGGGGTCGACAGTTGGCGGGCAGCGACGACATTTTTGGCTACAAGAGTCCAGAGCGATCCCTTCCTGAGTGAAGGAGAAGGAGGAAGACGGAGGAGAGGCCCAAGGGGCCTCACCTTGACCCAGGAGGCCACATGCCTTGTCGATGGTGGTGAACCCACCACCAGAGGGGGGGAAAGATGACGTGCAGGGGGGATAGCTCTGGCAAAACATAACCAAAAGATCGAGAGGACTCTATAGGCCTAAAGGAAAACGATTCAAAGCTAAAAAAAAGGGAAGGATTACCTAGTGAGGGCTCTGTCTCTCCCGATGAAGCTCATCGGCGACGCTTCTCTGGGCCGGTAGCTCTAATGAATGAGGTTAGGGGATACTAGGGGTGCCAAAGTATTGGAGAAGGAGATCTGGATGTGGAGGATTGTAGGGTTTTTGGATTTGCGAAAGGGGTCTTCTCTGGGTTTCCAATCGCCTCCTCGGGGTTTTGAACTGCCTCCTGTTACTGTTGGCGGTGGGTGCTTTTAAACTTCGACAGAGCTTCTAGTGGCGTTGATCTCTCTCTCCTGTGGATGAGGGCCATTAGATCAAGCCAAGATGGAAGGGAGCTGGCCATGGATCACGTGGGAGGAGAGATAGGTGCCAAAGATCGTAGGGGACGCTAGGGAAGATGGCCTGAGATGGCACCGGAGACTGCAGGTGTCGCCGGAGATGGGGGTGCCTGCCGGAATTATTTTTGGTTTCCCTAAGTCTTTGATTGAAAGGGATAAATGATACAGTGGGCTTTTACTGGGCCAGTGGAGATGGGTTTTTGTTTTTAAGGGATTTTAGGGTTTTATTTAACTTAGGCTTTTTGTGATTTTATTATTTGTTTTAGTGATTTTAATTTAGGTTTTGGGTTTTAGTTTTAAGTTTGATTATGTGATTTTAATTAGGGCTTTTGGATTTTAATTAGGGTTTAGGGTTTTAGTTTTAAGTTTGATTAGGGTTTTTTGGATTTTATTATTTTAGGGTTTTTGTGATTTTAATGAGGGCTTGGTGATTTAATTAGGGCTTTTGGATTTTAATTAGGGTTTTGGGTTTTATTATTTTAGGGTTTTTCTTGATTTAAATGGATTAAGGTTTTGTGTTTGAGTTTTAGATTTGATTACTTTTAAATTTAGATTTAAAAAGTTTTTACTTGATTTAATTATGGGTTTAATTTAAATTTTGATTTAATTGGTTTTTATTTGATTTAATTAGGGATTTGATTTAGATTTAGATTTAATTATTTTTTTGCTTGATTTTTGTTTGGATTAGGGTTTCTTTTTAATTAGATTTAATTTTTAATGGATTTTACTTAGTTTTACTTGATTAGGGTTTTAATTAGGGTTTTTGCTGAATTAATTTGAGTTTTAAATATTTTACATGTATTTTACTTGATTTTGATTTTAATTAGGGTTTTCACTTGATTAATTTGGATTTTAAATGGTTTAAATGGATTTTATTTGATTTTGGTTTTAATTAAATGTTTTATCTTGATTAATTTGAATTATAATGTCTTAAGTGAGTTTTATTTTAGTTTGGATTTGTAATTATTGATTTTTGCTTTAATTAGGTCAGAGTGGGTTTGTATGGGCCTAAATGAGCTTACATAGGCTTGAGTGGGTTTAGGTTGAGTTAGGGTTTAGGTAGAGTTAGGGTTTAGGTTGGTGGTCGCAACTAGAGCATCTTTACAAAGGAGCTTGCTGCCAAATGACTGCAAAATCAGGGTATCTATAGATGCCCTTCCCTGAACGAGGTCGAGGGAACAAGAGACCGATGCTCAAGGTTGACAAGACACCCCGCTTGAGTCTACGGGAGAGTGGTACTTGCTGTGGGGCCGTCAACCACTTATTTAGTGGATGCACCGAAAGTCATGACTCGTGGCCCATGCATGATACTGATGCAAGGGTTGACCTTGATGCTAGGTGATGCATGATGCACAAGATGCAGTAGATGCATGAAGATGATGTTGACGACGAGTGGGTAGCCCACCAGCCGACAGAGGAGAGTACGAGGGATTTCTCGACTCATACCAAGGGATGCCCAAACAAGACTATTGGGCTTGTCACATGACAAGGGGAACTTGGCAGATGACAGTCCTTTAGGCCAGAAAGGAAGCATGACAAGATATCAGACTTACCAACTAAGGGTAGACTGATGACGGATGTCAATCGGACAGTTTGGGATATCAACCCGCTCTGGACAATGTGACGGATGTCAATCGGATAGTTTGGGGCATCAACCTGCTCCGGACAATGTAACGGTTATCAACCAGATAGTTTGGGGTATCAACCCGCTTTGGACAATGTGACGGTTGTCAATCGAATAGTTTGGGGTATCAGCTTGCTCCGGACAATGTGATGGTTGTCAACATGATAGCTTGGGGTATCGGCTCACTTTGGACAATGTGACGGTCGTCAACTGGATAGTTTACGGTATCAGCCTGCTTCGAACAATGTGACGGTTGTCAACCGGATAGTTTGGGGTATCAACTCACTCTAGACAATGTGACGGTTGGCAACCAGATAGTTTGAGGTATCAGCCTGCTCTAGACAATGTGACGGTTTTCAACTGCATAGTTTGGGCTATTAGCTCGAGCAGATGGGGTATTTGACATTATAATAGATGTCAATTGGGGATTAGGGTTGCCAACACGAAAAATGAAGTGGGATGAGGGTTGGTCCTTGGATATAAGAAACCAACAACTCGGATCTCCTCAGGGCTTAGAGGAGTCACAAGGCAAAGGATAAAGGCTTGTCCTAAGACTCAAGGAACCAGTGGCTCGGATCTCCTCTGGACTTAGAGGAGTCACGAGAAGAAAGGATAAAGGCTGGCCCTAGGATATAAGGAACCAACAGCTTGGATCTCCTCTAGACTTAGAGGAGTCACAAGACAAAAGGAAAAAGACTGGTCCTAGGATTCAAGGAACCAATGGCTCGAATCTCCTCCGGACTCAGAGGAGTCACGAGACAAAAGGAAAAAGGCTGGTCCTAGGACTCAAGGAACCGATGGCTGGGATCTCCTCTGGACTTTGAGGAGTCACAAGACAAAAGGATAAAGGCTGGTCCTAGGATTCAAGGAGCCAGCGACTCGGATCTCCTTCGGACTTAAAGGAGTCACGAGACAAAGGACAAGGGCTGGTCCTAGGATTCAAGGAACTAGCAACTCGGATCTCCTCTAGACTTAGAGGAGTTACGAGGAAAAGGGATGAAAGCTGTTCCTAGGATTCAAGGAAACAACATCTCAAATCTCCTCCAAACTTAGAGGAGTTATGAGGGAAAACGATAAGGGTTGGTCTAGGATTCAAGGATCCAGCGATTTGTATCACCTCTGGACTTAGAGTAGTCACGAGACAAAGGATAAGGGCTGGTCTTAGGTGTGACTGTGCCCCTGCCCGAGGGCGATCCGACGTAGGGTCACGCCAGAGGGAGGAGGCCATAGCCAAGCCAAGATGGCGAGGGCGCGAGATGGGATGAAAATGGAAAGAAAAAGGAGTCGCCACCTAGTCTTTCACTACAAGAAAAATTAGCATTTGCGAGGACAAGCAGCAATGACTTAGCGAGGACATGTCCTCGTAATAATCTAACGAGGACATATAGCGGGGATCTTGCGAGGAAATGTCCTCGCTTAAAGTTAGCGAGTAGATAGCGAGGAAATATCCTCGTTAGTGTCCTCGCTAATGCCGATATAAAATCCTCGTTAGGGGAAAGACGAGGAAAACCACAAACAAATCACAAAAAGTGAATGAATGAGATGAAAACATGAAGGCCAGATGTCTACTAACCAGAGGATGGGTAAGGATTCCAATTACGCATAGGGAAGCTGTTAGGCACCCCCGTATGCCCGAGAAACTCGATCTTTCTAGTCTGATTCACTTGCTAGAGGCTGAATGAATGTTTACTATGCTTAGATTGTAATCTAATCATACTGATATGAATGTCAAGACAAGATTGGATGGATGTATAAGAAGGTACGCAAAAACTACGAAGAAATCCTCGTGAAATGATGAAATCACAAAGTATGTTACAACAAAGAAAATCACATGAAATGAAGAGGTTTCTGGCGAGAAGGACTCGGAAAATCATAGAAGTCTCGAGAATGTCAAAAATGCAACTAACTCAAGTCGTTAGAACCAAAGAAAGCATCGTAGAAATCAAGGTGGAAAAACTGCAAGGAAGTCCATATAAAATAGGGAAACTGTGACATGTGAAGAAATTCACATAAAATGACGATGTTTTTTTTGTAAAGAATGGTTCAGAAAACTACACCGATGTCAAAGGGATCAAAAATGCAACAGACCCAAATCATTAGGAGTGCAGAAAATACCAAAGAAATCCAAACGAAAAAATTGCAAAGAAATCCACATAAAATAGGCAAATGGTGAGACGAGAAGAAAATCACATATACTGACGATGTTTTTGTAAAGAATAGTCCAGAAAACCATACTGAGGTCAAAAAGATGGAAGGTGGGGTCAACCCGAGTCATTGGAATCATAGAAAGGTTGTGAAAATAAAAAAGGGAAAATAATCCGTGGTGGGACCAATGTCGGCCTTCAGGCCTGTTAATATACGGCCTCGGGCAATGAAATCCAAATCAAATCAAAAAAAATCCAAAAACATGGAATGAACATGGTCAAATCGAATATTTGATGAAGGAATCCAAAAACTGGTAGGAGAAAAATCCACAAAAGGAATGCATGAAATGCAGACTTATTCAAAAGGATGGATTGATGTGCAAATACAGCAAAAACTGTGTAAAATGCATGGAAATGTACCTAAATGGTAAAAGATGCTAAGGAATGCTTTGGACAGAGATTATGCATGACTTGGTGCAATAACTAATATGCATGTGCATGAATTGATGACATAGGGGTAATTTGGTCATTTTAATGGTTAAATATGATAAATGCATGCATGGTCTAAGATATGCCAAAATGTATGAAAAATGTCAGGAAAAAGAAAACATGCAAAAGAAAAGGTCTTGAAATAATAAAACGATGTAAAAACAATAAATGACAAGAATAGGGACAAAAATGTAAAATTCACAAAAAGGGTGAAAACTTCGATCAAAATGCACTAAAAAACTTCTGCCCTAGTGTATAGATGATGGATCAAAGGAAAATATGACACTGGGATGTGAGAATTGTACTTAGATAATTCCCTGAAAACTTAGGGTCTAATTTGCAAAATTCATAGAAAGGAAAAGTTAATGGTTAAAAATGTGTTTAAAATTTTTTATCTTGATGCTAGGGTGTAGAATTTAATGAAAATGTTGCTATGTGATGTGACATGTGTGAAAATTATACTTTTGGTAATTTCATGAAAACCTAGGGTTTACAATGCAAAATTCCCACATAGGGTGCAAATCTGACAAAAAATGTGAAATCAGATGTTCATTTATATTTCAAACATGGTTTCTTAATGAAAACTTCATTCAAGTGGAGATTTACAAACACAAGTGGTCAATAAATGTGGAACATATTAAAATGTGATTTAAAATGCATTAAAAACTATCATTAATGATTTAAGAAAGTTTTTGGGACCTAGATGTAAATTGTCCTGTCTAAAAACATTATAGTTGAATTCAGGGACTGATTTGCAAAATTTCAGGACCAAAATGTGATAAAACTTATGATTTTTACATGATTAGTGTAATTATGGATAACTTTAAGGTCCAAAATGCAAATTATACAAAGGAAACTCTTTTCAAAAAAACTCTAGGAACAAAATGCAAAATCTCAAGACTTAAATGCAAAGAAAACATGATCTCAGGGGTTTAAGTGTGATAAAACATGTATGAATAAGACTGAAAATGCAATTAAAAGTTAAACAGGGGCAAAATATGCAAAATTAACAATGCAATTTTAAATTAAGAAAACTCAGGGGTCACAAAATAAGTTTTCAGGACTCATTTGCAAAGAAAACCTGAATACAGGGGTCAAACTTTGAAGAAACATACATATATAGGACTAAAAATGGAATTAAAATTTAAACAAGACAAAACATGCAATATTTACAAAAATAATAAAGGAATGAAACTTATTTAAATCTTCAGGGGCTTAAACATAAATATACAGGACCTAAATGTAATAAAAAAAGGACCTAAAAGTAATAAAAAAGGACCTGGATGCAAGAAAAGACCTAGATGTAAGGAAAAAGGACTTGGATGCAAGAAAAAAGGACCTGAAAGAAATTCTAAGGACCTAAATGTAATGATAATTAGAACCTAAATGTAATTATTAAAAAATAAAAGAAAAAATTCCTAAATCTATTTGTTTCGAAGATCGCCGGCGGATCGTCGGTAATCCCTCTCTGGCGCGAACTCCAGTGAGCCTCCAACGGCAGTACAGTGGCGGGAAGGTGGCGGCGGTGGTCGGAGGAGCTTAAGGGCTTTACGGCGAGCACCTCTGGGGATGTGGGCTGGACTGGGGAGGCCTGAGAGGCCTCCCCCACCTCGGGCTCTGGCGAGCGGCGTTGGGATGACGACGACGACTTGACAGCGGCATTGTAGCGACGGTGAAGCGCAAGATACGATTGGGGAAGCTCTAGGGGCCCGTGGCGGTGCTCTAGGGGCCCGTGGCGGTGCTCTTGGGCGTTGCGGGAGGGGCTGGAATGGCGTGGGTTGCTCTGCCCTTCTCCGGCTCCAGTGATGGGTGCAGCAGCGACTGCGGCGGTCGATGAGGACGCCTGAGGGGCTCCTCTAGAGCTGAGGGAGACGACGGGGGAAGAAGGAAGAGGAGGGATGGAGTAGGTAAGGCCCCCGAGGCCTTGCCAAAGCCTGAGAGGCTTGAGGCCTCGTCGATGGTGGTGAACCCACCACCGGAGGCAACGGGAGGCGGTGCGGAGCGGCGGTTTCTGACGACGCGCGGCTTAGGAAGCTACATAAAGGCTAGACTGAACTAAAGGAATTGATTCAGAGTTGAATGAAATGTGGAAATTACCTAGATGGAAGTTCCAGTTGTCTCCGGTGACGGCGACGGTGCTCTAGCAGGCTACCCTGGCTACGTTCCAAAGGGTCTCTGGAGCTGCAAGCGGGCTTGAAGAAGGACTCTAAAGGTGGGGAGATGAGTTGGGTGGTCTGAGTGCTCTCGATGGGGTGCTCTCAAGTTCTCTCCTTTCTCCGACAATCTCTGTTTTTTCTCCTCTC
>JAMKQA010002337.1:0-16536 GCA_024699735.1 Posidonia australis | reverse complement strand
TAGGTGCATGATGTGTAGGGGTGTGTCCTAATGCTCAGAAATATCGCTCGTGTGCCGGGCCAAGAGTTGATGCAATAATATTGCATAATAAGATCAAAGATCTAATGTCTTGAGCGATTTATCATCCTTGCTTTCTATATGCCTAAATACAATCTAAAATGCAGGAAAACTGCTGAAAACAAATCTGTGCCTTCCTAATGCATCAAGGACCAAAACCAGATGAAAACTTAGAAGCAAATTGGGTCGAGAAAGCAAGCAAAACATATGAAAAACATGCTGTGTGCTAGTGAAAATAGGCCACTGCGCCTGTTTGGTGCGCTAGATTGGTGCGTCAGTCTGGTGCGCCACCTATGTGCGTCTAGGTGGGCCAGTAAAATATGCTGAGGCAAAACTGAAAGCCACACAAAACCAAAACATCAGAGGATGCACTCTGGAAAAGTATGCAGAAGAATCATTCTGTAAAACTCAGAAAAACCGTGCATCAAAAATACATGAAATGCAAAATGCAATGACCTTGAGCTCAAGGGCTAGAAGCCTCACACAATATCTCACCTATTTGAACTAGATGAAAAATGCATGATTCAGCCAAGACATTGGATCCTAGGGCAATGCACATGGTTCTCCACAAAGGAGTAAGGTGCAATCGGCCTACCAGATTCAGCCTGGAACTGAATAATGAAATGAAGAAAACAGACGGAAAACAATCCAAATAAGACTGAAAGCCATGCAGGTGTCATCATGACACATCTGAGAATCAATCATAAAGAATCGAACTCAAAACCTCAAATAAAACCATGCAAACAAAGACGCTAAATGCCAGTGATTTGATCTCTGGCCAGTCTGGTGCGCCTGCTGAGTGCGCCAGAATAGTGTGCGGGACAGGAGCACCTGAGTTGTGCGCCCCAGGGAGTTTGGATCAGACTGCAATTTGATCCAGAACCAGCCCTAGCAGAGATGCAAGATGATTTATGCTAATGCAGATGGGTTCATGCCATCATTAAGAACTGGTGATATGATGAGGATGCATATGGTCAAGAATCATCTTGTAAATCATGTATTTAGGGTTAAAACAAGTTGATGGGTTCATGAAAATATGCAAAATGCCTAGGAATAAACATGATCTGGATTAATGCCAATCAGAACATATGTTAATGATGATCATAAGCATGCTTCTATTTGCGAGAATACATAAATGCGTGGCAAAACTGTGTGCAAAGAAATGATGAAAAGAAAACAACTTATGCAAGCTTTATGCTAGAAACACAAGCAAAGACTAGCATGGAGATTATTTTTCATAGAGAATAAGCATGTTTATCATGAAAACTTCGTAAAACATGGAATGAAATACTCTACACGTACCTGTTTAAGCATGCTTTATCATGTTTCTGAAAATGTAACTAAAAAGGAAGAAGAGGTGGAAGGCTACCTCTCAAGATGTTCCCTCTCGAAATTTCAGAGATAAAGAGATCCTTGTTGCTTTGGAAGGACCAAGGATGCTTAGGGATGCAAGGGAGTGCTCCAGAAAACGAATATATGTTGCTGGACAGAGGATGTAACTCGAGCATAAAGCTAGCTCAGAGCAGAATTGCAGAATTCTGGATTTCTAACTTCAACACAGGATTTCTAACCTCTTTTAGGATTTCTAACCTCTCCCTATGGCTACCTATGGGGGTCCTTATATAGGATTTTCTCATGGGTAACTCATGGGAATGTAGAGAGCCTCGTAGACGAAATGGCTGGAAGATTCCATGGCATATTCGTTGCTAGAGGTAACAGCCATGGGAGGTGGAAAGCCAGCAGCCCGCAGCCTGCGAAGTGGCTGTGCGCCAGGTTGGTGCTCCAGCTATGTGCGCCACCTATGTGTGCCAGGTAGGTGTGCTAGCTAGGTGTGCTAGGTAAGTGTGCTAGCTAAGTGTGCCAGGTAGGTGTGCTAGCTAAGTGTGCCAGGTAAGTGTGCTAGCTAAGTGCTCTCCCCTACTTGTCTGGTTTTCTAATTGGGCAGCGGGCTTGATATGGGTTTAGGGTTGGTTCATGGGTTAGCCACATCCAATGCAACAACTGGAGTCTTATCAATGAGTCACCTCAAAATCGGGGTGTCTACAGATGCCCCTCCCTGAGCGAGGTCGAGGGACAAAGGAACCAAGACCGATGCTCAGGGTTGACAAGATACCCCCATTTTGAGGTTACAGAAGGAGGGTGTTTGCTATAGGCAGTAAGTCATTTATCCGGCGGATGCACCGAAAGTCATGGCTTGTTGCCAAATGCAAATGCAAATGCAAAATGCGTGCACCTACTGATCTAAATGCTGGGGATGAGATGCTGATGCGAGATGCCAATGCAAAAGCCGATGTTGAAAGCCAATGCGAAACTATTGCAAATGCTGAAAACACAAACAGAAGAAAGCACTGGAAAGAAAATGATAAGTTGTCGTACTCATCTGTCGGATTATGAGGTTATCACCCAGAGACGGGATACGACAAGCTAAACAAGCCTTGTCCACCCCGGACGCCTGACAGTGTGACGGTTGTCAGCCGAGTAGTTGGGGATACCATCCTAAGAAAAAGGGGGGCATGACAAATAGAATATTTGTCAAGCAAAGCAGGGCCTGGTCTACACGGACCAAAGGCGAACAAAGAGATTTCGCGCCCGCGAAAACTCAAAAGGGAAAAACAAAAGGACCTTGACAGCCCGGTCAGAAGGTCCAACAACTAGATTCTGCGCCCGCAAAAATCCAGAAGAGAAAAGAAAAAGGACCTTGATCGCCCGGTCAGAGGGTCAAAGAACTGGATTTCCTGCCTGGGGAAATCCGAGGAAAGGGCTAGGACCTTGACCATCCGGTCAAAAGGTGGAACCACGGGATTTCCTGCCCCAGGAAATCCGAGAAAGGGGCTAGGACCTTGACCATTAGGTCAAAAGGTCGAGCCACGGGATTTGCTGCCCATGGAAATCCGAGAAAGGGGCTAGGACCTTGACCATCCGGTCAAAAGGTCGAGCCATGGGATTTCCTGCCCCTGGAAATCCAAGAGAGGGGCTAGGACCTTGACCATCTGGTCAAAAGGTCGAGCCACGGGATTTCCTGCCCAAGGAAATCCGAGAAACCAAGGACTTTAACTACCCGGTTAAAGCCAAGGAAAGCCTAGGAAAGGCAGAGGACATTTGACCACCCGTTCGACACCAAGAAACAGGATTTCGCACCCACGAAAATCCAAAAGGGGGCACATGACCTTGACTGCCCGGTCAAGATCAGCAAGTTGGATTTCGCGCCCGCGAAATCCAAAAGGGCAAAGGACCTTGACCGCCCGGTCAAGAAAAAGCAAGCTAGATTCCGCACCCGCAGAAATCATAAGGGACAAAGGACCATGACTGCCCAGTCAAAGTCAAGCAAGCTGTATTCCGCGCCCACGGAAATCCGAAGGGGAAACAATCCTTGACCGCCCGGTCAAAGTCAAGCAAGCTGGATTCTGCGCCCACGGAAATCCAAAGGGGCAAAGGACCTTGACAACCCGGTCAAAGTCAAGCAAGCTGGATTCCATGTCTGCGGAAATCCGAAGGGGCAAAGGACCTTGACCACCTGGTCAAAGTCAAGCAAGCTGGATTACGCGCCCGTGGAAATCGAAAGGGGCAGAAGGACATTGACCGCCCGGTCAAAGTCAAGCCAGCTGGATTCCGCGCCCTCAGAAATCCAAAGGGACAAAGGACATTGGCCGCCTGGTCAAAGTCAAGCAAGCTGGATTCCGCACCCATTGAAATCCAAAATGGCAAAGGACCTTGACCGCTCGGCCAATGTCAAGCAAGCTGGATTCCGCGCCCGCAGGAATCCAAAGGGGCAAACGACCTTGACCGCCCGGTCAAGATCATGCAAGCTGGATTCCGCGCTCGCGGAAATCCAAAGGGGTAAAGGACAGTGACCACCCGGTCAAAGTCAAGCAAGCTGGATTCCGCGCCCACAGAAATCCAAAAGGGCAAAGGACCTTGACCGCCCGGCCAAAGTCAAGCAAGCTGGATTCCACGCCCACGGGAATCCAAAGGGGTAAAGGACCTTGACCGCCTGGCCAAAGTCAAGCAAGCTGGATTCCGCGCCTGCGTAAATCCAAAGGGACAAAGGACCTTGACCGCCCGGCCAAAGTCATGCAAGCTGGATTCCGCGCCCGCAGAAATCCAAAGGGACAAAAAACCATGACCGCCCGGTCAAAGTCAAGCAAGCTGGATTCTGTGCCCGCGAAAATCCAAAGGGGCAAAGGAACTTATCTGCCCGGTCAAAGTCAAGCAAGCTGGATTTCGCGCCTGCGGAAATCCAAAGGGGCAATTTACATTGACCGCCCGGTCAAAGTCAAGCAAGTTGGATTCCGTGCCCGCGGAAATCCAAAGGGGCAAAGGACCTTATCCGCTTAGGATGTGATCCCAGAAAACAAAGTGATAACTCCAGGATTATTCCCCTGGAAGGAACTGCAATATGCTGATTACCGGGGTTGCGGTGCGGAGACTGGCACTCCTGTCGAGATGCAGGCTCAAATTTCTCATTTGCTGTGATTCTCCCAAATTGCTTGCAACGGTGAGGACTTATGTGCAAATATGCACAACCTTTGGGCTTTACTGTAAATTGCCCAACCAAACTGTTTTTGATTGCTATACTGCGACTGTGAGGTGACATTTGAGATTCTGCTGTCTATCAACAAATGTCTGCTCTGAAACAAACTTCCCGCGTCCTTCCTGGACTGATTTGCAATTTTACAAAATGTAGGGGGTTTTCTGTAAATTACCCCACATGGTGCATTCTGTGAGCTATATATTCAACACTGCATATCCTGCACTTGATGCTTGAGATGCGAGCTGATAAGGGCTGGAATGCAATTGTCACGGTCATTTTGCATTTTTGCACCTCTGACTTATTTCTCATGTGGGCCCCACTGATTAACTGCCAAAAAATATTTTTCTTTGTGGCTTGGAACTGCAAGGGACGACTACTGCTTGGTTATGCATGCTTCTGCTGATTGAGTTTCACATCATGCATAAAATTTTATTTATATTTCTTCTCCTCCGAACCACCTCTTCCTCTTCTTCATTCTCTTTTCTCTCCTCACGAAAACCCGCATCCTCCCTCATTTGCAGCAGCGGAACCCACTCGGCCTCTTCTTCTCTCATTCGTAGTAGCAGTGCGCAGGAGGTGCACCGACGGAGTGCTTGCAGCTGGTGCGCACGTGAGGCACGTCGGCGTGGTGCGAAGAGGTTGCGGCAGCGGCAGTCGGCGGCAGCATGGACCAAACCCTCCAGGACTGGCTGGACCGCGGTTCACCGGCGAAGGTAAGCTCTGATCTCCTGCATGCTTATATGCCTCTCTTTTTTTCGGGTAGTCAACGACTAGAGGGGTTCCGACGGGCTTGGAGCGGCAGGCCCGCTCCGCGCGGGTTGCGGTGGCGGACTGCGGGTTTGCCTTGCAGTCGCAGTGGCGGGTAGCAATAGTTGGGGGTTCCCGCGGGTTGGTGACTCTCAGGCTGCGGGTTGCAGGGGCTTGGCCGTGGCAACTGCGGGATTGGATATGTGGGCACGTCAGGGGATGGCGCGGGCTGGAGTGAGTGATGGTTGGCTGCTGGCGGTGCTCCGGCGGTGCTCCGACGAGCTGAAGTGAGGGTCTGTGGTTGTGAAGCTCGTTGGGTTGGGCATACATCTATTGCTTGCATATGCCATATTAGTCTGCATTTATCAGTGATTTTTACTGTTAACTGCTTTGTATGATATTACTGAACCAGCTGGTAGCTTACAGCTTTACGACTGTATGCTTGCACTTTGGCCATTATATGCTACAACCCTTCTTAAAATGCCCTGTATTTTACTATTTTGCCAATGATTGTAATGCCACATTTGATTTCGACATTATCTGCATTTATCATGTCTGCTATTGCTGTTTAATTTCAGGTTTGACTTTCTTTTCTACAGGATGACTCAGTTCCCGAGGCGGGAACCCCACAATCTTCGTGGGATATTCCTTCTAGCTCCCGTTCTAGACGAGGAGACAGTTTTTCGAGGTCGCAGGCCTCTAGTAGCTCGACTCCTGCTATCCCTGCTGAGGTAAGCCCGAACTGAATATTAGACGAGTATTCAAATCCGGTATTTTCTGACAAATGCATTTTCAAGAGTCCGGAAATTTCAAGGGGCGGTTGCTGAGCGACCGTCACATCTGCGAGAGTCCCGAGTTTGAGGTAATTCCTCTGCTTTGATCATTATAAATTGCTTTCTGCTTTCTACTTTTTGCTTTTGCTTTCTAATTTTGACCCGGCTTTAAATTTGTGCTTGATATTTCAGGAAGGGGATGCAAATCGGATCATGCGATGCCACTGGGGTCCGATGCTCGAGCATTTCCACCGTCTGCTGGAGTTTCTACAGGACTTCCTCCATCACCGGCTCCATTTGGTGGTTTGCAGCGTCTACCCATTATCCATGGCCACTACGACTTCTTCTGAGCCTTGGTAGAAAGGTGGAGGTTCGAGACACACTCCTTCCACTTTCCCTTTGGTGAGCTGACTGTTCTGCCTGATCAGTGGGCTCTGCTGACGGGCCTTCCTTTAGGTGACGAGCCCATTATTGGTGAGACCACCAACGGCTTCCACCTTGCGCTTGCACAACTTGCCCGTGTCCCTCCTAAGCCGCCTAGGGGGAAGCATATGATCACCGTGGGGTGGTTAAGGGAATGGGACAACTTCTAGCCCAGCCCCGAGCCTGGTAGTGAGGAAGCAGATTTTGTACTGAGGCACTTTCTGCTAGAGCTGCTGGCTTTGATTTTCTGCGATTCGTCGGCCTACTGTATCCATGCTGACTGGATTGCATACCTGACCAACCTAGAGCACCTGGATCATTATGACTGGGCCGGTGCTAGCTACACTTGGCTGATCTGCGGGCTCGACAATGTGGTCAAGCTCGGGCGCCGCTCTTATGTGGGACTGTACCCTCTGCTGACTGTAAGTATTTGCTTCTATTACCTTGCAAACAAACTTCTTTTTATGCTTTATATTTGGCAAACTGACTTGCTTGCATTTATAGTACTGGATCATGGAGCACATCACCAGGGGGCATTGCTTTGGCCGCCTGCGGGACGAGCTCTTCCCCCTTCCCTGCCAGTGGGATAGCCTGACCACCGGGCTGCTGCTGGGGTGTTTAGCTATGAGTCCTACCAGTATCTGCTGGACCTGGTAGAACTCGAGGATGTAAGTCTCCTCTGCCTTTTAACTTTGCATGCCTGTTGTATTTTCTTTGCTCACACTTTCTATTTTTGTAACAGGATCACCTACGCCCTTTCGCTCGATATGATGGCTTCGACTGGGCTCCCTTGAACTCTGGTCGTTTTTTGAGGGACAAATAGGTGAGATTCTATTGCATGAAGAAGTCAGCCCTCTACCTCCCAGGGTGTGTGCGGCATCAGTTCTTTGATGTATTCTGCATTCCTGCCCCTCCTCCTGCTGACATGGACCGCCCGGCCATGACTCGCTCCGCTGCTAGAAGCCGGCATGCAGCTGCCATGGCCTCTTAGGACAGGCACGTCCTTCGAGAAGTCAACTATACAGACTACCTTGCTTGGTACAGGCGTGTGGGGAAGCCGTACCTGTTCGAGGAGGCTGTGCAGGATAGCCAGCGCGGGATGTGGTATGCATCTAGCTAGGCTCAGGTACAGAATTTCCATTTCTGCTTTTCATTGCTTTTGCATGAACTATGACAATCTGACATTTGCTTTAATTCACAGGGCTTCGAGGAGCAGTTTGGGGCCTTCTATGCTGACATCCGCCGAAAACGGGTAAATTCTTATTTTGCAAACTACCATTTGAGCTATATCTGATACTTCTGTTATTTTACAGGAGCTACGCTAGCGCAACATCATCAGAGTATGCTTCCCTTTTCTGCCTTTGCTGCTGGATTAAAAATTCTTATTGCTAACACAAGTTTACTTTTGCAGCAAGATTTCCCTGTCAAGAGAGCGAATGTAGCCAGTAGCAGGGACTTCACTATGGAGGCGTCTGTGGAGGACTATTCAGACACCGAGGTCACCCAGGCAGTTCTTGACTCTGCTCCTCGTTCTAAGGCTACTGTTGCTGCTCAGTGGTCCCGCCGACTCACTCGACGAGGCAACAGAACCTTGGCTGAGTACTTTCAAAAGGCGACGTCTGATGAAGAAGACTCGGAGGAAGAGTAGCTTTATCTTGTAATTTTGCTGGAAATTCTGTAATAACACTGTACTTTGTAACATTTTGAAAATGTATAAGAGATCCCCTGATTTTGCGATGTACCCATCGAGGTTTTGTACGTGCAGGTTGTATGCAAACAGACATTCCATGCAGGGTTAAACAATTGGCGCCAATTTTGGCGATGTGAACATTCTGAACAGATGCTGCTGAAATTTTCTGTCTTTCTGGGCACCACTTAAGTGCGCCGCCTTGGTGCGCCGCATATGTGCGTCTGCTACCTGTGTCTCATAGGTGCGTCTCCAGAAATGGCGAGTTTCGTTTGCCATTTTTGCTGAAACCCTTCCTAGTCTTTTATATAAGGCTGCTTCTTGCGAAAGGCAGTGCCGTCCTATTTGAAGAAATACGGCGACAATCCTTGCTTGCATACTTTCTGATCATTTTCTGATCTTCCTAGACGCGGATTCTGCATCACGATGGTAAATGTTTTCCTTTGTTTTACGTGCTTCCTGTTACTAGTCTTGCAGATTTTGTTGGTTTTTCTGTTACATGCCCTTACAGATTTTTGAACAATGCTCCTTGATTTTCTGTATGCATTTCTGCTGATGTGCTTGTTTTCCTGCTACATGGCTGTAGATTTATTGCTTGTTTTTCCTGTCTTTGTAGATTTGCTCTTTTTCGACTATATGACTGTGAATTCTTGTTTCATATCTTTGCAGATTTGCTTATTTTCCTGTTACATGGCTGCAGATTTTTTCCTACTACGTGTCTATGCAGATTTTGTCGTTACATGGCTGCAGATTTTTGAACAATGTTTCTTGATTTTCCACATGTGTTTTTTTGTTGCATCACCATGCTAGATTGCCATGATTTTCCATGCTTATGTCAGATTTGCTTTTTACTGCCATATTTGCAAAGCTATCCCACCATGGTGACCCCTAGGTACTGCTTTGACACTTTGCTCGGCTGGATCGATGCTTTGACAGCCGGTGACCGGATGCAAATCCGGATTTGGGGTATTTCTTCTTCCCTCCTGAGCATAGCCAAAGTGGAGGTTAACTGGCATTTGCTATGTGCCATGGCCTGATTCTGGAAACCGGCCCTACAAGTTTTCCACTTTGGGAAAGTGGAGATGACTCTGACTCTGGAGGAAGTCAGGCGAATCTGTGGCTTGTCACCGTTTATGTACTCACCCGTGTTCTACTGCCATGCTAGTTATGCACACGTCGTGAGCTGGCTGACGTGCATTGCAAAGGAGGTTTGTGAGGAGAAGCTTATATGCAAGGATGGTCCCACCCCCATGATACGCCTGGATTACTTCGATTCAATGATTGGTTCCTGCTCCTCCATGGGTACCCTATGGCTGTATTGCTTCGTGCTGCGCTTTCTTGGGGAGCTGGTCATTAGCCATGGCTAGACGACTGTGGCTATTGAGGTGACCGAGATAGCCTGGGCGGTAGTGGTTCGCCAGATCGACTTGGCTCCTATTTTGCTTGCTGAAACCTACGTCGGCTTGGACCGGGCGTTGAGGCGCTCCCGCCACTTCTATGGATGTGGCGCCCTGGTGCAGGTAAGCAGAATCATCTGACAATTTTTAATAATATTCTGCTTTTATTAACCATGGTTCTCTTCTGCTAGGTTTGGTTTGCTGCTCATATGGGGATAAAGATTCTGCACCCTCAGCCTTCTGCCTTTGAGGCCTATAGCCGCACCCATCACTCGAGGTCACTCCCGGGGGTGCATGAGTTGTGTGACAAGCTGCAGAATCTCAATGCGGATTCTATGACATGGTGTATCATATCTTCTGCATCACAGAACTTTACTGCCTTTTTTAACGCCACGAACATGCGACTCGTGGTCCTCCCTGGATTCTCTAGTGGTGTGGAGTATCACCCTGTCTAGGTCCTTCGCCAATTCGGCTTCTGCCAGGACTCCATAAAGCAAAGCCCCTGCCCAGCTGGACTGAAAAAGTATGTAGTATGCTCGAATGCATCCACTACTGAGTTGGCCCGACGGATGAGTGCTAGCATCAAGGCCTCCAGTCTTACCATCATCAAAGGCTCTAGTTGCACAGCTGGGTATGAGGAGGAGATAAGAGAGACGTGGCCCTTGAGAGAGATTCCGCCTAGTGGCACCAATTTCTTGGTGGCTAGCAGTTCAAAAAGGCCCCGAATTGATTAGTGATATTTGTACTCATGATAGGGCAAAATAAAATTGATGTTGCCTTGCATTGTTTACTGATTCTTGCAAGTTGATATCTGCTAATCAGGCTCAATTTAATTGGCATGTCTTTGATTTCAAATCCTTCCATTTTCAAGAAGTGACTATCACGCCCTTGGCTGAATGCTTGCTTGCTCAGATCACGACTCATAAGGCAGCTGACATGCCCCTGGTCATAATATGAACAAAATGCCTTGCAAAGTGAATGCAATTTATACTTTGACTAAAAATGTGTCCTAGACAAAATACTTATACAACTCATAAGGCAGTTGACATGCCCCTGGTCGAGATGCGAATAAGATGCCTTGCAATTATGCTTAAAAATGCACCCTAGCTAAATGCTTATACGACTCATAAGGCAGCTAACATGCCCCTAGTCGAAATGCAGAGAAATCCTAAATTGATATATTGGTGCCCTCAGCGCCAAGGAAACCTGTTTTGCCTGCAATAGAAGGTGACACTGTCCTCGACTCATGTGATACTAACCTAGGCACTTAGGTTATTTGTGGCTCTCCTTCAGATTTATGGGCCTCATGCCCAATGCTTAGGGTCCTATACCTACTTTTTTGAGGATTCATTTTTCTTTTCTCCCTCATAGGCATGCTAACTGACCCTACTCCTGCTTGAAGGTAATAAACACTTATGCTGAGGAGGGTGGCTGCTATTTCTGTTGAGCTGAAGGAGTGGCTAGTCCCTTTGATCATTTAGGCTTAGTAAGTGCGTGCTTCGACTCCTCTTCAAGCTGAATGGTAGGAGTAAGGTTGTTCACATGCCTCTCTCGGTGGAGCTCAGATTCTATCTACTACTTCTGTCTTCTTATTTCTTTTATGCTCCAAAGGTCTTGTGTATTTTTTGCTGCTCACTGTCTTTCTAGACCTAACATTTTAACTCCCTCACGAGATATAGGTCCCATGGGAATTTGTACATTTAGCCCACTCCTCTGAAATCTCTCCCTCACGAGATAGTGGCACATGAGGAGGACTTGACACATCTTGCAGGCAGGCTCCCAATTTTCCTCATTGGGCAATGATGCTATGCAAAAAAGAAAAAGATGCAAAGGATTAGTTATGCTGTGCAATGATGCATGACTCACGGTGCAAGGCATTAGGATCAGCTGAGAGTCATTGATAGTAGTTCTTTAAATAGGAGGCGTTGACGGGCTCTGACTGCTCCATATGGTCCATGCCCTCTAGAATGATTGCTCCCCCTGACAGGGCTTCTTTTCAAATGTTAGGTCAGTGATGTCCACAGAAAAGACTTCCTTTAATTCTGCGCCCTGATGGCGTTTGAGGACTGTCACAGTGACCTTTGTAGTTTTGTGCCGACATTGCAAAGTCGCTCGTGCTTCCCTGTCTGGACGATTTGAGGAGCTAAAAGTTTCTGCCTCCAATGCGGATGCCTCTTTATTCTTGTTTCTGCTAACTGTACAAAATCTTGTTTGTTGGCGGCTACTCTGCTGCTGCTCGGTGGGGCCGCCATCTGTCCCAGTCGTGCATGCTTCATGATTCTGATCCTCACCCTCAAGGTGAGGCCTATATTGCCATTACCAACTAGACCCGCCTCCCGGTTGATAGGAGATTGACTCCAATGGTCTAGTATCCCTCTCATTTGTTTCTTGCAGGACCATAATTGAAGCCTGGTCCTGGGGTGGTATTGGTAAGTCTGCTGGTGATGCTGTGGCAACTGCTTTGCCCTTCCTCCTGCGATCATGCTCTGCTACATCCTCTTCAAGCATGTCTAGCAGCTCCTGAAACAACAGGTCCAGATCCCCGATATCATCATCTAAGTCTGTCTCTTGGACCGGAACCTGAGCTGCTGACTGCCCTGCTTGCTCTCTGCTCTGCATGACACCCTGCCGTATGCTCTGCTGTTCTGGCTGGCTGCTCTCTTGATACAAACCTTCTGGGCAGATCCAGGCTGATGATGTTGATACTGCGTTGGAACTGCGGTTCGGATCCATGATGCCTGTGCTGATAAAGTTGGATAAATCTCGTGGAATAACAATCCTGGAAGACTTACCCCGACGCTACGATCGCTTCCTCTGACTGCCTCATTCATATCCCAAACCGTCTTTCTCCACCCATTCTTCGACTTCGATCGGCTCGACGATTCCCTCACCGTAAAGCCCAAGAGGTGATCCTTTCTCATATCCCCATTTGCGACACAGGTTGTCGATCATCAAGTGGGGGTTGCCAAAGGTGACCAAATGGTCGGCAAGCTCTAACGGTGGAATGAAATTAACCGGTTCAAACCGATTAACCCGAAAGAGAACATCAGTTGGCTTAGGATCAAAATGAACAGTTTGTGGGGTTAAAGCTGAGACAGACTCAACCTTCTCCATGTCTTCTGCCTGGACAACAATGACATTGTCATCCCAACAGAATTTAATCATGTGATGGAGGGTTGAAGGAATAATTTGATGCTTGTGAAGCTAAGGGCGTCCAAGCAAGAGGTTAAAAGAAGGTTCAATGTCAACGATGTAGAACTCCACGTCAAAGCGAGCAGGGCCAATGGTCAGGGGAATGATAAGGATCCCAAGCGCATCATGATGTGTATTATCAAAGGCTGTCATCCCTTTCACGGCTGGTATAACGTCCTCGGCCTTGAATCCGAGTGCATTTGCTGTGCGCAAGGGACAGACATTAAGGCCTGCCCCATTGTCCACCAGTGTGAGGGGGATGCGAAAACTTTGATACTGTGCAGTGATGAACAAGGGAGAGTTGTGGTTGGTGCTAGAGGGAGGTAACTCTTGACTAGAGACGGAGATGACCTGAGGTGCAGCGATCATTCCTACCATGTTTTCTAGGGTAGCAGGCTCTATAGACTGGGATACACAGGCTCCCTGAAAGACCCTAAGAAATGCTTCCCTATGCTCGGCCGACGTATGGATAAGATCCCAAATGGAAATGTCGGCTCTAACCTTTTTCAGCTGGGCGGTGATGTCAGCTGATGGTTGGCTGCTAGTGGTAGGATATGAAGATGCTACTCTAGGCCTAGGTGGCTGAGGAGAATGTGCCTGAGACTGGGCAGGGGTTACTGCTATAGGTGCAGGTGGCCTAGATGGCTGGGCCTGCTGGCTAGGGACCTGAGTTAAGGGGTTAGGCCTAGTGGCTACGGGTTTGTATACTCTACCCGACTGCGTCACCTCTGCACACATTCCTGTGGCATAGTTGTGAGGAACACGATGCATGTCACGGGTTGGAGTAACAACAACCGGGGGACGGGCTGCTAACTGTACAGGTGGGGTATTGGATTAGGACGAACAGGGGTATTTACTTGGGGGCACTGGTAGTACTGGTGAGGGTATTGGTGGATCCGAGGGTGTGCTGGCTGTGTTGGTCAGGATTGGGGCCAGGCTGCAAAATAAACAGGAGCTTATGCTGGGGATGAGCTACTGGCAGCACCTCAGGGTTCTCCGACTCGACAGCAGAACAGATCATAGAAATGGATTCCTCGATGTTATCGAGGAAGGAACGATACAAATGATGGGGAAAAGGAGAAGATACATTACGAATCAAAGTAGTGGGGCAGATAGGGGAAGAAACTGACCCAGAAGGAGAAGAAGAAACAAAATTAACTCTTGAGGAACCTGGCGCTCCTGGAGGCGGATGCTACGGCAAAGCTGACTAACTATGCTAGGGTGTGCTGGCTGTGCCTGCTGTGCTGGGTGTGCTGCTGGGGGACGTGCTGGGGTGGCTGCCTGGGTATCAATCACAGTGACCTTCTAGTCAATCAGATCCTAGACAGCGTCCCTGAGTGTGAAACAATTGTCCGTTGTGTGGCCAGCCACGCGATGGAAATTGCAGAACGCATTAGCATTGTACCAGGATGGCAGTGGATTAGGCGGAGGGCATACCTCCGGCAACCACAGCAAAGATGTGACTTTAGGGATTACAATGCCCAACGGCTCCACTAAAGGGGTATAGTGGCGTCGGTCACGGTGTTGTCGCTTCGGCTGTGGATGTGCAAACGGTGGGCGCGTCCTAGCCGGTGGGTTAGGATATACTAGTGTGGCAGTCGGGGTGATGTGCGATGCATGTTGTGCTCCAGGTGTAGGCGTGGGGTGCATAAACTACTTGGTGTTGTGGGGGCGGGCGGACATCTGTTGGTGCAGTAGGGGATTTAATGTAAGAAACTATATCCTTGGAGGGATCCCGCCTCCGGGGTGGATTGGTGTTGGGGTTGTTGTTGTTGCTGCTGCTAGGGCCACTATGTGAGGTAGTGGCCTGATTGGCAAATGCAAAGAGCGCTGGAAAACTGCTGCCGCGCAGTGAGCTCTCAACACGAGCGCCTGCCCGAAGTAGTGCAGAAAAAGTGGTGATTGGCTAAATGCTAAGCAGAGCCCCTATCGCTGGTTGTGCTCCCCGGGGCACGATCTCAATAGACTCCTCGTCAGAGGGTCTATCCTTGACCTGTGAAGCCAAAGAGTGCCAACATCCAAGATACTCCCCAAATGTTTCTTGGGGTCTCTGCCTAAGAGCGACTAGGTCCTCCCGCGTGGGGATTAAGTCGAGGTTAAAGGAATATTGTTCCAGGAATGCCTGTGTAAGGTCATCCCAAGTCCTGATGGTTGCCATGTTTAGGGAAGTGAACCACTTCAACGCGGCCCCCGTGAGACTCTTCTAGAACAGGCGGATTAACAACCTTTCGTCAGCCTGAAGCTGAGCGAGGTCACCGCAATAGGCTTTGAGGTGGGCAATTGGGCAGCCCCTACCATTATATTTTTCAAATTCCAGGATATGAAAATTCGGGGGGAGAGTCGCCTCTGGGAAATAACAGAGGTCTCGGAATTGGTAGGACTGGCGGTCCCCACCATGCACTTACTAGAGAGTGCGCTCCAGATCGTTTACTCTCGCAAGGAGAGCATCTGGAGCTACTGCAGCTGTGGACTGTGCAGTAGAGGCAGGTGCTGCGTACACTGTATGGGTCACCCCTAGGGGCTCCTCCGGATCCACCATTCTGCCGTCTGGTGCTACGGCAGGATGGCTAGTGTACCCGTGCATGGGTGCAGTGTGTTGTGGGAGGAAGGATGAAGCTTGTGTGTGATAAAAGGGTGAAGGAAAAGTAGGGTGTGGTGCAACTAGTGGTGCAGAATGTGGGAGCAGGAGTTGCTGGACCGGAATGGTATCAACACTCACAGATGGTAATGCTCCCACTGGCCTAGGGGTTGGCCACCAGATAGGAGGGATGCATGCTGAGGTGGGTGCTGTGCTGGTGTAACGGAGGGTAGTGCCGACACCCCTATTGCCGGAGAGACAAGGGATGGCGACGGCTGTGGTGGGAGTGCAGCAGGTGCAAACTGTGGTCCTAAAGCCGGTTGCGCAGGCAACGCAGGAGCTGGGAAAGACAAAGCTGAGAAGGGTTGGAGCGCCAGTGCTAATCCCTGCAGCTACTGGGCGAGGGCCGACATCTGTTGTAGCTGCGCGGTTGCGGGATCGTCGCTGGTGACTCCGACAAAAGGAGGCAAGGCAAGGGAAGAAGCAAAAGGCTGAGATCCCAGTTGTCCAAACTAGGGGGTAGCTACTACTGAAACAGCCGCAGTAGGAGGAGGGCTAGTAAACACATAGCCCTAGGGAGAGACAGGCTCGATTACTGTGGCCCCGACAACAGGAGAAGACCAGGTAGGTGATCCCGATGGCGGGGTTGCCACGGGAACATGGAAATGAGGTGGTGGAGGTCCTCCAAAAGCTAAGGCAAAAGTGGAGGCAGCAAGAATAATAGGAACAGACACATAAGAAGAGTGTCCCGAGACAGGGACCTCCTCCTGGACAGTAGGGGAAAGGGACTCGCCAGCATGCTGGGCCATCGCGGATTGCGAGCGAGTGAGGATTGGACTACGGCTAGGATGAACAGGAAGAACCCTAGGACGAGCTATCGTCGGATGTGACGAATAACTCGGGGAATGCAATCGACAGTAAGGCTGCAAACAAAGTCAGTGAAAGGAAAGATCTTGAGCTTAGGCTGAGGAAACTCACAGATCAGAACTCCTATGCATAAAAACAAATAAATCAGCAAGATGCAATGATTATGGTGGTATGCAATGTGAATGCATGCCTCTAGTATGCACTCTCTCACCAACTAGGGGTGTCCTATCAAGCTGTCTACTCTGGGTTCACACACTAGGGTGAATAGGTCTCCGACTCGAGGT
>JAMKQA010002336.1:0-31229 GCA_024699735.1 Posidonia australis | reverse complement strand
GGTAAGTCTCAAGTGGGGAACTTGAGGAGTGGACTAAGTCGGGGTTGGCTGAACCACTATAAATCCATTGTCTTTGCGATTGAATGTGTTTTGTGTTAAATTCTTGAATTGCATAATAAATTCCAAAGACATAATTTAAAACCGGAAAATCTCTATTCACCCCTTCTCTAGAGAAGCATTAGGATCCAACACTTTTCTCTCCTCCGCCTCCTCTCCGTCAGAGCATAGTCTCGTCGATGGGTTCGGCCCCTTACCTACTTGCAGATGGGATCGGCCTCTCGCCAATGTTGGTCTTCTCTCGTCAGGTAAACTACTAGAAGGTATAAACCTCAGCTAAAACACTTTTTTACCCTTTCCTTTGCATATTGATCTGGAATTTGTTGGCATTTTATGGCATTTGTTGGCATATATTGAGCTTTACGGTGAAATTTTTCTCTGATCAGCTGTTCTAGGGTTAGGGCATTTGTTTGCTTGAATCCGAACACTCTGATTGTGATATGGATGATGAAATTATAGTTTCTTTTCTACTGAAAATTTTCTTTGGTTCTTAATTATACTTGTGAGTCTTGGACTGTGACTTATCTCTGGCGGATGTCGTTTCTGTTCCGACGACTCCATCTCGGGTTCGTCGGTTCATCAAAGAAGAGACATTGTGGCCTTTCGAATTTGAAAAAAAATGAGGTTCTGTACTCCATTTCGTCTTTTCAGCAGAACAGGGATATGAAAATTGACCATATGGCTACAAATAATGACCAGCAAGATTGGGAACAAAATGCATCTACTCCTGCTCTCTTGGATGACAATCCCCTGTAATGCCTAACGTTTTGTTGGTCGATGGAATTTTCTTTATTTTCAGGCTTCTTTCTGCTTACTGGATTTTAGACATCTTGTTCCTAAATTGCTGGAACTAAGGTTCTGTAGTATTTTCTCAGTACAATACCGTATGCTGTTCTGTATATGGACTTATCTAATAATAGAATTGTTATAAACCGTTTCCAAAAAAAATATTGGATAAGATTCAATAATTCCAATGGGTTAAATAAGTTGAGTTGACATGACTAACATGGTTATTAGAAAAAAACGAATTAAACGAGTCGTATCATATACCAAATGAGTTGAATTTGAATTGAAATTTTTAACTTGTTTAATAAACGTGTTGAATCCGGATTGAAACGGGCCTAACTAGAGACATTCGGTGCTTGGCAACAACAAGAAGTTCAACAAGTGTAGCGCAGACATGCCCCCTCTATTGTGTTGTAAATGCATCACTGTAGCATCAGATGCATTCTACAAAATGCGTCACTACTGGTTGAATAGAGACTATGTAAGAATTATACAAATCAAATATTATCTAACAGTCTAAAATATATTTTTGAGTGCATCATCGTAGCATCAAATGTTCACCTCAGCGGCTACTCCAATCCTCAAGCGTTCTGCTTGAGCTTTCCTCATTTTTTTTCTACTACTTTGATCTGGACCAAAATCAAATTGCTCAGTACTGTAATTTTGTTACGAGTCGAAACCAAATCATTTTCGATGGCTTTGTTGTAGGTCGAAGTCACACGTTTATCCCAACGAGAAACCCTTCTCGAAATCTTTACCTACCCTTAACTATTCTCCACAATCTGGAGAAGACGATTACAAGTAGAACATGTGTGAATACATGTGCAACTCTCTAGCAACGATGAAGGGAAGAGACAACAAATATTCTCTGAAAGAGTTTTCTTGTTAAATTGGTCAAAATGATAGGATTAAATCTATAAAAATCCTCAAGAGAGAGATTTGAAAAGGTGGACAACGACTCGTCTTTTAACTCCCAACACATTCCAAAGCCTAAATTAATCGATCGAAAGTCGAAACACCAACCTGTGTAATTAAATGTAACAATCATGGTGGGCTCCGATCGTAAACGACCTCAGGAGTGTGTGCTCTGTGCAGGAAGTGTCGAGAGACAGCATTCATCTTTCCATGCAGGAGACTCGGTAAGTGCTGGAATAAATCCTCAAGGTGCTCGTGTCCATAGCATTTCGAATCTTATCATCCAAGTTCTGGCATCAATGCCTTGTACTGGTTCACTCCAGCCTACCACTTGCTGACGTCTTGCTTGAAACTTCCAGTATTTTTTTTTTATTTTTTATTGGAGACGATTTCTAATATATATTACAATCATAATAAACATTTGATTTGATTATGAGACCATTACCAAGTAAAATGGATTCTTATGATTTTTTCTCTTGTCGTTCATGAGATAAGAATGTAGAAAATGAATAATATAATAATATGATTGTAATATATATGATATCCGTAGAAGTCGAACTTCCACCTTCTCACACTATCACAAAATTTTTTTACTACTAGACCAAGTACTTACAAACAACTACCAGCATTTGTTCTTGGAACTACCAATAACACACTCCAGAGTAGATTTGAGATTTTAATTCTTGTTGCTTGGGTTTGGTTAGAAACGCGTTACGTAGTACAATGCAACTGTCTGAATCTGTGCCATCATGACATTTATCTAGGTAATTATCATATTCTCACAGTTGATCGTAGTGGATATTATTAAAAGATTTCAGTCACACAACAATATCATCCTTCTTCTTTTTTAGTATAATTTAGAGTACGTGTTGGTTAGCAACTTTTTCGAATCATCTAAATTTGACTACATACTTTTTCCCTATAATTTAGAACACTGGTTAGCAACATTTGATTATGAGATCATTAATTATTTATATTTATAAATACATATTATATATATATATATATATTTATAAAAGTATAAAACATTAAAACACTAATCTCTCTAAATCTCTCTCTTTTCTTCCATCTACAGCTTACAACACTCCACACATTCACATCATCCCTGCGAGACTTAATCGACACCAGCAAGTCCCAAGTCCTAACAGTCCATCAAGAAGAAAAAAGGAAGCCTCATCCATAATTTTCTAAATCATTTTTCCCAATCTTGGCCAACACACTCAAAGCATCTCTATCTTGTCGATATGCTTAGATATTGCAATGGCAATGTCCAAGGACTATGAGGATTTCATCCACTTCAGCACTTCGATAGATCGAGAGGAGGAGACCTTTGTCTGGAAGTAGAAGGCCGTTATCAACGTCGGACACCTCTGTACCCTTCCCGCATGGAAGCAAGAGGTATCTAAAAGACAAAAAGAACCTACGATTTCTATTTGGTAATCTAACATTTTAATTCTGATTAGTTTTTCTTTCTTTATTATCATTGTAGATTTCATCTATCATGTTTATGAGCCAAATTGATACGTATTGATGTAAAAACACACTAGTTGTTTGACATGTTGTTTGGCAAAATGTAACTTCTTGTGTTGTTGATAAAACATTAAGTTTTTGCTGTGTTTGTGAAGTTTTTGATATTATTATTTTATTATTATTATTATTATTAAATGTAATATTTAAATTTTAATAAATACACATAAAACTTGAGAATCAACCTGACCTAACATAAAGTTTGTGGGTTGGGTTGGATTTTATATGGATTAAGTATGGATTAAATATGAGTCTAAAATTATCTAATTCGAACAATAGGAATTGAATTGTGAATTCACCTTTAACTTGATCCAACTCAATCTATGTATACCTTTACTTTTTCCCATTGTTGTTTGTTCCATAAACACCATCTGATAATGTTGATGATCTCAACCCAAAGCCAATAGGCAAATCCATTTCATTAACTTATCTTGTTAATCAACATGATTACGCTAATTCTACATGTCACCTTCTAGAAATCTCCAACAACGACATCCTCCATGGTCCAACCTTCTAAATTTCTCCACTCCCTTCTTGCTCTTTCCTTTGGACCTTTTCACATTTATAAAATGGGATTGAAGATCTCATTAACAATTCATTCAAACAATAAATAAGTGAGTGCAATATTGCAAGTGATTGTCATCATCATGGTGCTGTGAAAGGTAAATGTGTATATGATAGTATAATAGTGGTGGATGTAATTCTACAAATTGTGTCATGTTACAAAATATATATAAACCCAATACTTAGAAAATTGTTTTGTTGTTTCTATAATTATTTTTTTAAAACATCAGTATGTTGATTTTTAAGAGGCGTTCAAAAGCAAATGAATTTGTTTCATTATTTATAGCCAAGAAAAGAGTTGATCTTCAAGTCATCTTGAAAATGACTACAAATAAGAAAAAAAATCAAAGTTTCAATTTGAAAAATCAAGTCATTAACATTGGTTCATGTTAGCATTGTTTTCTTTGAATAAGACCAAAGGCATAAAGTAAAATGGAATTTGGGCGGTGGACTCAAGTTTCACATGCCAAACTCAAGGTCGCATAGTTGTCATGAATCATGACAAAATTTTGGATCCTAGTTGACGTTCTATCAATTTAGGTGAAATGTTAAAAAATTTATGTTACTACAATATTTCTAAGATTGTTGATATGAGAGGAAACAGTGAGAGCATGAATTGGTGGAAATTTTGTAAGGTTGTTGACATATTTTCTAAGGTCGTCATTTCCTTATCTTTTAGCAATGTAATATTCACTTCTATTTCTTGTAACATATTTTATTCCTATGTATATCTCTTGTCAAAGCATGAGATGTCTTTGTTGCATTTTAGATGTATATGGTTACATGATTATGTTAAATACATTGTATTTGTATGTCCTGAATTACAATTTGACTTGTAATTTCTTGATGACAAATGAATGTTTGAGGCCTATTAGATCAATGGTAGCATTGTTGGCCCTGCATATATTATTTGTTACAAGGATTGCCACAATGTGGTCTAGGTTGAATATAGAGATAATAACAAAAAAAAAAGTTGCAGAGGAGATTCTGTAAGATAATGCATTGTAGGAATTAAATACTAATTATTTTGACGTAATGTAAGGTTTTATGATGATTTTGATGACAATAATGATTTTGGAATAAAGGTAGGATGAAGATTATATATAAATGACTTAGTCTGTTGACGATGCCCTCTAATATACTTTTCCTACTTTACATAGTCATTTTATCCACCTAAGAAATCTTTCCTATCCTGATCAGCAAGTTCATTGCACTTTGGGAGCAATGTTAGTTTTATTTTCTTACAAGACTTCACAAGTACATGTTTGGTGTCTTCAAGTATAGTGTTTGAAACTTGATATATCATTTATTGAGATTCAATGGTATTTGATCACATGTACTATCATTAGTAGTTAAGATGTAATTCCAATTGTACTTGTATATTCATAAGCTTATGGTGAGGCAATGATTATTGTTGCAAATTTGCAGCTAAGCTCACTGTTATATCGTTCACTTGTGGAGCTAAAATGCATCCTTGTTGGTGCTTTTTATCCAAGGATCATCAAGTCTCAACTATGTTTTACTTCATTAAATCAATCTAATAGGCAACAATGGAAGCATCAAAAAGTAACAAAATTCGAATGAATACACTAATCACAACAGCTTAGGTTTGGAGTCCATTAACCACAACAAGCAACATACTTTCTACCATTCTACTGATCTTAATTTACTTCATATCAATACCTATATAATAAGAGAGACTTTGACTGTCATTGTATTTTTTGATCCATTTTGTATGGAAAATCTCTCTTTCTTTCACACATATTCATAATTTTCGTCTCTTTTTTAAATTGTCATTGTTGTAGATAAACCCAACAATTTCACATATTCACTTTTTGATTTAGATCTTTCGAGTTATGCTATCAAAACTAATTTTTTAACTAAGTACGCTAATTTGTTTTACTTTTTGACATGCCATCCATTGGTAAGTAAACAATTTCATATATTATGTGGCATAGTGGGAGATGTCTTGGTGCAACTGAAATCAAAATGATGGTGGTGGTGTCTAGCATATGTTTACCTCATAAACATATGCATTATTGATGTTTATTGCAGTGGTGTCTAGCATTTAAATCAAATGGTATTTTGCCATCACAAGCAATTTTATAATTAAGCTCTTGTAACCGTTTTGTTTCAATTCATTATTTTATATCCTTGTGTGTCAATCAACCTCTGTTTTTCTTAATTGGTGTAAGATACTTCTTGCAAAATAATAAATAAATAGTATTATATTTTTGAAATACATTTAAAATAGCATTTGCATATGACTACCTTAGTAGTTTACTAGGACGTTTGTTAATTGACAAAGTTGTTTGTCTGTGGTGAGTAAACACTCAGTTACATCTGTGAGGTTGTTTTTGTCCTTAAAAGTTAAAACCCTTCTTGCCTCATGGCGGCTTTGTGATGATCCCTTGTCTTTTTTTCCTGTTCTGATCTTAAAAAACCTTCTAAATTAGTTTCTATAAGGCTTTAATAAAAACGACATTAGAATTTATTCGAAATGATCTTAATACCCTCAAAATATTTTTCAGAAAACCTTTAATCATTAGGAGAAGCAACTTGTATAAAGATTAGAAGAAGTCCTCGATTACCTCCTAGAAGAAACCCTGGATCTCGAAAGAAGAAGACGATCATTAATGACCCTCGATTGTTGTTGTACATTCAAAGCTTCCACGGCCTTTCATTCGAAAGAAATCCTCAATTACCACGAAGAAGAAGTCCTTAGTCTCAGAAAAAGAATATGATTACCATCAACTCACGTTGCACACCCAAAAGAAAAGAGATGTTAAGTAGTATCAGAAAGAGTCCCTTAATCACTAATCAATGTTTCCTTATTAGAAAAGTAGAACTAAATTGATTGATCTAGGTTTTTGATTTCCCTAGGAGAGGAGGAGAAATGAGGTAAATGGCAAATAGGAGAGAGGGATGTGGGGTTAAGGTTAACCAAGATTAGTAGATAGAATACGTAATTAAGTGTTAGTCAACTAATATCAAAGGATTTTTTAATAATTGGAAGAATGTTAAGGGGCCACTGAAAAGTTGCTAAAAGACAGTGAAATTTTTAAGAATAGAAACAACCTTAAATGATTATATGCAAACTACATCACCCGTTTTAAAAATTCAATACAAGTTGTGAATATGATATCTATTCAAGCATCGTTAGCTTACAATTGTATGATATGATATAACCATTTGCACAAAATCGGATTTGAAACAATCTTCGAATATACAATGCACAAGGTTTAGGATATCACAAAATCGAAATTAGATTGAATAAGATATTTATTAGCGATCATATGGTAATCATTGATTAATCAATTTAACGGTGTATATAAATTTAAAGATACATGTGTATATATTAAGATAAAAAAACCCTATAAAAGTACTATCACTTATAAAAAAAGAATAATTACAATAAAATTATTTGACAATTGATTAATGTGTGTTATAATGGATAATAATTAAATGGATTATTTGAATAATTTATCTCAACAACTTAATAAATTAACTATAAATTGAATTCTAGATGAGTATTCGGAAGGATTACTTGAAACTAATTGGTGATTAATCGATCAAATAATGATTAATCGTTTGATAAGATTTTTGCCTTTGATCAGCACTAATCAGACCCTACGTATGTAATCATATAAGTAGATTTTACACATTCCAATATTACACACATGGAAACCAACTATCATAGTGTATCAAGAGGAGTGGAACTTCCACTTTCTTTTCAAGTTTGAATCTCACTGACCGTACAGAGAAAATATATGCATTCTGTTATCAAAAATATTACACAAATAGAAATCAACTATCATGGTGTTGATCTTTTTTCTCGAATCACACGACCGACAAAGAAAATATATATATAACGATATCAAAAAAAAATATTACACAAATGGAGCCGAAGCTGGGGAGTCTAGTAATTCTCGTACGTCTTATACTTTCTTCTTAGCAAACAATAAATATCGTAAAAGTACAGGTATTGGATTTGTAATCTCCTCCATTTCTTCAACTCCCGTTTCAGGTCCCATTTCACTGACGGCGACCCTTTCTCTGCTTGTGCAGACTGCGGACCGAAGCAGAAATGGAAGGGAAAAAGGTCGGCAGTCTCTTCTCTCATTCTCTCTCCGATCATTCTCTAGGGTTTCTTGCTCCAGACCTTGCATTTTGCTTCTTTACTCCCCGACCTTGATTTTCTCTTCCGTCCCGCATGTTCTACATGACTTGATTCCGTGCCTTTTCTCTTTTCTGCTGTGTGTGTGTGTTTTTTTTTTCAACGAAATTTTGTGCTTTTTCCTAATCTTCTGCATGTTCGAAGGCATTAGTGAGCTCAATCCTTTGCTCGGTATACTTGTGCTAGTCGAATGACCTCTACAGTAATCGATGCTTTTCTTTTGTTTAGTTTTCGTTTCTGTTTTCCTCAAAGCTGAGGTTTAGAGGAAAACAGCTTTTTCCTGTACATTATGTTCTTTGTGTTTTCTAGGCCTGACATTTCTCACAATGACAATTTAAAGCATTTTTGTTTGTTCTCCAGTTGCATTTTTTGGCCCCCGCCTCTCACCTTTTTTTGTTCTGGTTTAGCCCTTAGGCTGTGAAGATACTAGTCTATTCGATTGTAGCTTGTAAATCTTTCTTCCTTTTTTTTTTTTTTTTCTGTACGTGCATCTTTATGATAATTTGTGCGCTAGTTGTGTTTGTTATGTTTCCTGCTTTCGAAATGACAGGCTATGGACATCGACAGTGCATCCGAGTTTGGTGAAGACATGGATGTGGAAGTGGACGTGGAAAATATAAACAGGTTTTCTAAAGAGGCTGCTAGGGCCTTCTTTGAGGAGTATGGCCTGATTCACCATCAAATCAGTTCCTACAATGATTTTATCACCACTGGGATTCAGAATTTGTTCAAGTCGCTTGGGGAGGTTACCGTTGCGCCCGGATATGAAAAGAAAAGCGAGAGTGGTTGGAGGTACGCAACAATCACTTATGGGAAGGTGGTGTTAGAACGGCCAACAATGTTTACCGACAAGAGCGATTGTGGTGAAGACTTTTTAAAGTTGATGCCAAGGCATGCGCGACTGCAGCATATGAGCTACTCTGCTCGTATGAAAGTTGAAGTTACTGTGCAGGTGTGGGAAATGCTTTAGTATTTTAATCATATTCAGCTACAAATTTGAAAGGAAAGAGTTTATGTTTCTACTTATTTAACTTTGGCTCTATAACCCTATAGTATAATTCCATCTAGCAATGCATTAACATGGTTTGGGTTGTTAAATTGATTAACAATGAAGACTTACGAGCATGGTACTAAATGTCTACGTGTGTCACCGAAATTTCTCCGACACGTGTCTTATTTTCAATTTACCGACATGACTCTGACACGATATCGAAATGGAAGTTTTCTGAACAAATGTAATTTTTTTACCGTGTTTCCACTGACACGATTCCGACATACCGATATTTTCCCGACACGTGTCTATTTTTCAACTTATCGAAGTCCGATACGAAATCGACATTTAGAACCATGCTTACGAGTAAGGAGTAAGAAATGTAAATATTTTTCAGTCGACAGCTTTTGTAACCAGGGAGTAAGAACTTTCAATGTCAGGTTTGAGAGAGATAATTTTCTCTTGGAATGCTCTGTTTGACAAGGCTTCATGATCTACTACAAGCTGTCCCTTGGGTTGCCAATGTAGGACCCAAATCTCTGACCAAAGAAAGTTCAAGTTATAGCAAGTGGATTTAACATTGGATTTTAAATAATTACTGGATTAGCTTGCACTTTACCAAACAAACTAAATTTTTTTTAGAAAGACTGACCAGTCATCTCATGCTTTGATGGTCATATTCAAGCAAGGTTTGGAATTTCGGTGTGTATCGGCAAAATTTTGCCGATAGGATTTAGGGATTGTAGAAACGAAATACACTTGTATTTGTAGAAACATGCAGTTTCGTACCTCATTTCATAGGCATACAGTGATTTTGTCGAGTGGTGACAAAATAGTGAGTTTTTTGTTCTTTGATGAATCGTGTCGACTCGAAACTCGCATATAAATGTCGGTATTGTCGACATGGTAATACCCATGAAGTCTTGCTCTTCTCTCTAGTCTCTGCCTCCAATAGTGCTTCAATCTCCACCTCTATTGCTATTGCCATGCTCCAATCGTTGCCATTGCTGACTACTGAGTTGGGTTTTAGCTACAACAATTGTTGTCGTGCTCTTTGCTTCCGCCTTTAGCTGTTGTCGTGGTCTACGCCTCCGCCTCCACCTCTGAGTGTTGTTGTGCTCTCTGCCTCTGGGTGCTGTCATGCTCTTTGCTTCCGAGTGCAACTTTTCTCTCGAGTCTAGAGTCTTGACGACGACACAACCCTAGAGCAAGACAGCTGCCAGTCGCAACCCACTGCCGTAGAGAAGAGGAGAATACTACACAACCCACGAGCCCTAATCTCTCAAATATAATGTAACATCTAACTATCTAAGTCATAAATGTAGTTAAGTTTATTATCTAACATATATATCAATAAAAGCTAAGTCCTAGCATATATAAGTTTATTATCTTAACATATATACTCATCAATAAGATCTAAGTTGTAAATCTACCATATATAAATTTTAAATCTAGCATATATACAAGTTTATTAATCGATCTAAGATCTAGATCTAATATTTACATAAAAATAAACTAAGTTTTAGTAATTCTAATATCTAGATCTAACATATTAATAAAAATACACTAAGATATATCAAGAATTGAAGATCTATATAAATATCCATGAAAATATGAAATACTTATTTTGTCTGAAAACTTGATCTAAAGTTATTGATCTTAGGTATTTGTTTAGTAAATTTTTAAAAAAAATAGTAAAAAATCATGATAATTCAAAATGAAATTCAAAAAATCAGTAAATTTTTAAGAAACTAATAAAAACCATGATAATTCAAAATAAATTTTAAAAATCAGGGAACTTTTAGAAATCTAATAATTGCAAATAAAATTATAAAAAATCAGTAAATATTTAAGAAGCTAATAAAAATCATGATAGTGTCAAATAAAAATTAGAAAATCAGGGAAAATTTAAAATCTAAAAATTGGAAATAAAATTTTAAATTTCATGAAAAGCTTAAAATTTAGTATATTGCTGAATATCAAACATATTACAGTCATATGCGTTGGAGTAACTACGTGTTGTGGAGAGAGTCTTAAATTCGACAGTAAATTCATCATCACTACAACATAATTGAACAACAATAAAAAGATTTTGATGAACAAGGTATTTTTTATGGTATCAAGCATATATAAGGTAACTTCTATGAGTACTTTTTTTTTAAGCATTTATTAAATATTTTTTATACTTTAGCACGTTTGTATTAAGTGTATGTAGCATTTTTAATATGATACATGTCTAGAAATTGAATCTAAGTAGCCTTAGATGTATATTGTTACTTACTTTAGCTTATCTTAGAGTTGCAAATCGAAATTCAAAGTTTTTTAACTATTTTCGTGGACTTTTGTAAATTTACCACGTTTCCACTGAAGTCTGATACATCCTATTTTCGTCGGACCAAAGTCTTGACATGTTTGTGCTCCCAATTTGGAGTCTACCAAGTTGAAGGTGGGTGCATTCCTTGTTTATAATTATAAAGGAGGTAATCAGTTAAGGTTGAAAAGTTGGACATTGTGAGGAGAGAGAATGGATGGTGGGTATATGATTGAGAGCAGAATAAGAGAAAGAAGAAAGTCTTCATGCTGGTGTGTGCGTGTTGTTGTAAGGAGAAGAGCAGGTAATGAGTGTGGAGTTGTCGGGTTTCTGGTGTATTCTGTTCACGCAGTATGCTTGCATGTGCTAATGGGTGTGATTTGTGGTCAATGTGTGAAAGGAAAGAGGAAGATGGAAGGAGGTGATGTGTTTGGTATGGATGCAAGAAGAGATTAGAATGAAAAGATGAGAAGAAGATTCAAGCTTAAGTTTATTCCTTTGTTCTTCATTCCCTGTTGTGCAGATATGAATTCTTCTTGTTCACCTTGTTGGTGCTTTTGTTCTTGTTATCATCTTCCATGTTGAAGTTTTTCCTTCTATGCACAGACTAAAAGGTGAGAATAGTTGTTTAGTAGGTTATTTTCATATAGTTCATATAAGTTTAACAGTTTTTTGCAGAGAATTTGGTGGAGGATATGAAATATCCTGAAACTTTGACAAATATATTTGCAGAGAGGATATTTTGTAAATATTGCTATTCTTAGGTAGTATAGAGTGTATTAGAGTGTGCTGCAACTTGTGATATTTTTCTTTGATGATCAATTGTGATATTTAATGGACTTTAGTAATATTGTGTTACTTGGAGATGCCTTGCATGTTTGTATGGCTTACTATGAAGTGTGCTGCAGTAACACCCCTTTTGGATTTTAGTGAATGAGAGCCAACCACCTAGACGGATTCTTAAGCTGGTGTGTAGGTATCCAGGGAGTTCCAAATGTGAGGATAAGTAATAAAACCCAACAAAGAAACATCTTGCATGAGAAGCATTAACAGAGAATAAATTAGGAATGTGTCTATGGTAACTATATGGGTATCAAAAAAATTATTAGGTACTAAAACTTTCAATCTTAACCATTCATCTAAACATGTAAATGGTAAGATTTATAGTTGCAAATAAATAATTATAACTACTAATAGGTAGTTACCACTCTATGAGATAATCTCTTGGGTACCATAGAATTTTCCATAAATTAGACTTTGTAATCTTTAGTTCACATTAAAATAACTGCAACTTCTAGTACCTACTAAAGATACCAAACAGATATGCTCCATGTGACCTCTCCTTGATTAGTTTTTCGATGAGGTCATTATTGATCAAGACAACAAGATAAGAAAAACTTAATGTTGATCGATGTCCATTTTTAATTCTTTTGATATCCACTCACTAATTTAACTGTAACCACAATTTGCTTCTGATTCCAAAAAATATACTAACATGCTTCATGTTGGCATTATCTCCAGCTAGTCTGATTGCATTATATTTTCTGGTTGATATCTAGTTCCAATTCTCCTCTCATATTCTCTGTTTTAAAATGTCTTTGTGTTAATATATTATGGGAAACCACATTTGTCTTATTCCTATCTAAATAAATTATGCATAAACCACATGCAAGACCCTTGGCTAAGATAACTGTGTTAGTTTGTTTCTTTATCAATTTTATGTATGAAGTGCTGAATCAAAATTTGTATTTTTCTACTTTTCCAGGTTTATACCAGAGAGATTGCTAAAACAGATAAGTTCAAGACTGGAAAAGACAATCAAATTATTAGCAAAAAAATCTTGAGTGAAGACACAAGGGAGATAATAATGGGAAGGATACCTGTAATGGTTGGGTCAAAGTTATGCTGGCTTCATAAACTTGACAAAGGTGATTGCCACTTTGACTGTGGAGGCTACTTTGTGATTAAAGGGGCAGAGAAGGTAAACATGGTTCTAAGTATATCGCAAATATGATTGGTTCTCCTTGCTTAACTGTCACTTATCTACATTTAATTTAGTCATCATTCTTAAAAATGGCATTGTTTCAATTTAAGCTCTTCTCTGTTGGTGTTAGGAAAGAAGTACATATACTGGCCTGCTGGGTCTTTGTTCCATAAAGTTTTACTGGCATTCAATTGCACCTTTTTTTACCTTCCCATGTATGTATATATTAGACTGGCCAATATCAGATTCCTGTAATGCAAATGTTCATGAACCTGTTGTACAATCTGAATATTCTCCTGCATAATTATAGAATAATAGTGAATATCTTCGTCCGTTACTACTTACAAGAAACCAGGGTTATGCAAATTCCTAGTTGAGATTGCTATTTACTCAAAAATCATCTAGCCATGCTTCTCAAAATAGCTTCATTTATTTTTGTAACCCAGTGGTCCCTCATTATTATGCAAATACCATGCCTAGATATCTACATGATAATCATTTGATCGTGATCTTCATAGCTCAAAACAATATCTTTGCTTACTTCTCTGTTAATATTTATTTGCATTGCTCAAACTTCATAATCTGCAGATATCCATATCACTTTGAAAACAGCTTAGAAAATATTAATGATGCTTCTATATGTATTAATCACACTAAGATTAATTGCTTTAATCTAATGTTCAATCGGCGAAAAGTACAAATTTAGTAATCCTGAATAGGACAATTTATGTGATGATTCAAATGTAGATCACTCATCCAATCATTATTATATGCATGTAGATGCTTATGTGCATATGCAGAGTATACATACATACATAGTGATCCATCTCTTTTGATATCACATTGGTTTTTTTTCTCTGGCACAGTGAACTTCACATCCTTGGAAAACCATGCTAACATAATTAAGGGACATCTTATGTTTAGAGTTTTTCATTTTGCAGGCTTTTGTTGCACAGGAGAAACTATGCTTGGCAAGACTTTGGATTTCTGATAAACCTTGGAAAGTGGCATATTGGCCTCGGTTGAAGCGGGAGAGAGTTTTTGTCACGCTTGGTGAAGATCAAAAACTTGATGGTTATAATGGCATTCCTACTATTACTGTGTCTTTCTTGTATATTAAAATTCCAATTTGGGTCCTGTTTTTTGCCCTTGGTGCATCATCTGATAAAGAGGTTTTCGATATGATAGATTTTGACATCTGTGATGCTGGTTTACTGAACATATTATTAGCTTCTATTAGAAGTGCCGATGAAGTCAAAGAATTTCGTCAAAGAGGAAAGGCACTTGAGTATATTGGTGGTGAGATTAAAGGGACAAAGTTTCCTCCAAGTGAAACTGTTGAGGAGTGTATTTCGACTTATTTATTTGCCACCATTGATGGGCTTAAGGAGAAGGCCCTTTTTCTAGGATACATGGTCAAGTCTCTCTTGCTGGCCCATTCTGGCAAGCAAAAATGTGATAACAGAGATGATTTTAGAAACAAAAGGTTAGATTTAGTTGGTGATTTGCTAGCACGAGAGTTGAGAATGCACATTAGGCATGCGGAGAGACGAATGGTAAGAGCCATGCAAAGAGATCTCTATGGTGATCGAGATTTGCAATTGATAGAGCGTTATTTGGATGCTTCAATCATAACAAATGGTCTCACTAAAGCCTTTTCAACTGGGATATGGTCTCATCCTTCCAAAATGACTGAGAAGTGTTCTGGTGTCGTAGCCACCCTAAGACGGACCAATCCTCTTCAAATGATGTCCGATCTTCGAAAAACGAGACAACAAGTTGCTTATGCAGGAAAAGCTGGGGATGCTCGATATCCGTAAGTAATGATCTTCATTTGTTGAAACTACTATATTGTTGCTTCTTATGTTCATTTCATTCAAATTATTTATCGTTAGATGATTTTTTTAGGTAATCTTTCTTCTTTCCCTCCATCCCATCTAGTTCCTTATTATTGATATTTTGAACGTCGTAACTCGTAAGTTGGTTCATTGAAATAGGAATAGAGATTATATTGTAAATTAGCATGCAATTTGCACTAGCTTGACAATTCTAGATGAAACATAAGCTTTAACCTTTTAGTTTTTAACATGCATAACTCAAGAATCAAACATAATAAACAACTCTGAATGGAACTGAATGGATGACACCCATGCAATGGGATCAAGCTGTTGTTCTCGTTATTGTTTTTGTTGATGTGATATTTTCTTGAAGCTCATTTCTTTGCCTTGGTATAAATTGTCGTCGGTAAGTATAATAATCCTTCTTCTATATTCTTAAAAAACTTAGTATTTGCACAATGCAGTGTTCATAATTATAACAAGTACAGTATTATATTGGGTGCAGAAATCCTTCGTATTGGGGAAAGCTGTGTTTTCTTTCTACTCCAGATGGTGAAAATTGTGGGCTGGTCAAGAATTTGGCTGTCACAGGTCTTGTCAGCTCTAACTTGACGGAGCAAACAGATTCAATTAGTAGCTGCCAGGCCTGGGAGAAGGCAGGCTCATCTAAAGGTTCTAGCTCAATGAAACGTATATTGAAAAATTTAATGACTTGTGGAATGGAGCTGTTGGGAAACATTCCTTTGTCCACTTTGAGTGGAATGGATAAAATATTTCTTAACGGAGATTGGGTTGGAGTATGTCGTAATTCCAGCACATTTGTCACAAGCCTAAGAAGCATGCGCCGCAAAAGGCTCATAGATCGACAGGTTTGGATTTTCGGTCCCTAAATGCTTAATGACATTATAAGCTTTCTTTTGCTTTTGCTTTTCTTAAAACATATGCTATTCTTGACTGCTTTTTTGTTATTTTTTTCCCACTAATTGGATAGCATTTGTATGGTGTGCACAATTTTTTTGTTACGAACTCATTGTCTCTTATCTATTTCCTTTTTCTTTGAATCATATATTATGTGCTTAGCTACTAGAGACATCATGGTACTCTCAAAATTTGGATGCAATGGCTTCATTTTTTCTGGGTTTTGTACATGGCTATTTACAAAGAACCATATTGCACAATGTGAAATTGGTTTGTTTAGGAAATATGGAGACTTGTAGTTTCCTTGTATGTAGGTATCTATTATCCAGATAACAGTATTTTCCAATACTTGCCAGATTACATCAGATATCCATTCCAAGTCTAAATTTCTACATTTCTTTGTTTTTGATATATTTAATATGCCTCCAGGTATACATTTGAGTCTTTGACATACTTTCAGGTAGCGAGGTAATCATGATGGTAGTTTATAGAAATGCATCAACACTAAATGTGCTCACATATTCCTTTGATCATTTAACAGCTAATATGTAGAGGTGCATTTAATAACACTAAAGATGAAGGAGACTGTCTCCCATAGGACCCACACCCGTTTAGATATGTGCTTGCTTAAGTGAATGTAGACACTTTGTGGGTTTAGCCAATTTAGAACTTTTTAGA
Source organism: Posidonia australis (assembly GCA_024699735.1). Taxonomy (NCBI): domain Eukaryota; kingdom Viridiplantae; phylum Streptophyta; class Magnoliopsida; order Alismatales; family Posidoniaceae; genus Posidonia; species Posidonia australis. Next base: position 14,483 of record JAMKQA010002336.1, on the reverse strand, counting down.
GCAACAATAAGCTCATGGACAGCCTAAGCCCATAAAATATTACTAGAAACCTGTTTTCTCTAAGATATTTTTTTTGCAGAGTAACAAAAAAAAAACAAGAAGTTAGAAAGTAAAAAAAAAGAAAAAGAGAAAATATACAGGACACTATAGTTAAAATTTAAAATAATCATACAATTCAGCTATCCTCTTTAGTTGTTACATACATTCTCTATGTAATTAGCAGGCTAAATATAGGAGTCTTTTTAATATACAATTTTTTCACACATTTTGAACAGATCACTTATCACCTATCCATTTGACATTTTAAGATATCATAGATGTCTCTTCGGTGAATATAAATCATCTTAGTTTTGAGTGAATTTCTGTGGTGTTGCATATTTGCATGTTTTTCTACATTTTTGGGACGCCCTTTTTCTGGAAGATCTATATCTTACACGAAACTGGTCTTCTTGCACTTGCTTATTGTATCCTTCTCGTAAATAAAGTTGTCACAAGTCTATATCGCATCATATTTTAAAATGTGTGTATCCTTGTGTTTCTTAGGAAAGAAGTGTTCTTCATCTGCTAATGTATTTTTCTTTCATTGTGGGATCTTTTGGTTGTTGAATAGAATCTGGAGCTTATTTTAGTCGTGATTATTTTGAATGACATGTTGATTGAGTTTGCAATATTCTCAAAACCTTCTTTGTGGTAAAGATATGGTATTCAAGTATGTCATGGTGTTGCTGATCAAAGGATCTGCTGGTCAATATGTATTGCTTGCTAAGGTGGCATCTTGCATGTTTTAACACTCGTACAGCTCTAATGTAGTTTTCCACGTACGAATGTTCCCTCATCATACTAAAATGACCAGGTCTAATATGGGTATCTGCATGAACTCAAGCAAAAGCCAGTTTAGTGTGTTGGAAGTTCATCGATATATTCAGGATTAATAGGAGCTTCATCCAGATAAGATTGCTTAATTTTGATTGACTTCTTTTGATGTCCATTTTCTGGTATTTCCAATATCACTGCTAATTAGGACAAAGATGACGCATGGAACGTGCTTTTGCATCAAAGGAGGGTGCCAAACTGCAGTGGATGAGACTAATTACCCTTTAAATTCTTTATGGATTTAACTATTTGTCTTTTTGAAAGCCTACTACTGGAGAGAGAATTTGTTACTTTCCAGCCTGAACAAATAGTTAGGAACAAACAACTTGGCTATTTCGGTACTGTGGCTAATCTATCTCTGGTATCTTCTTTAGATGGCCTTTTCGTCAGTTTTATATGAATGAAGTGCACCTCTTTCTATATGAATGAAGTGCACCTCTTTCTTGGTTGCTTCTCCTGCCCTTCCAAGTGCTCGGAGTTTCAATTTAGCTAGATGCACTTGATAATTGTTTACATAATAATGCCTTTTCTTTCACAATGTTTGTGACACTCTCTTTTGGTATTTCCTGCTTCATTGCAGATTTGTGACTGACATTTTTTAAGCTAGATTTAGTAGCCTTCGTAGTTGTTGTTGCAATATGCTCTTGTTGGCCATGAATTACTCCTTTGTCTTTGTTCTTGCTTTTGTTTCCTCTGTTTGGCTTATCATGACTCATGAGACCCATTTTTGTATTTCAAAACATTTTTAGTGAAATCCTCTTATTGATCGATCAAAAATAAAACCTCCACCAAATTTGGTTTTCTTCTATCTTCTTCAAGGTTTTTTCTTTTAAAATCAGTAGTTTTTTGAGGGTTTGTCAAAGCTAGTTTATCCCACTCATTAATGTATCTTTAAGAAAGTTCTACTTATGGCAGGGGCCTCTGGTTTTGGCAGAGACTTATAGAATATTTAAGCAGCAGTAGGTTTAAAAAAAAAAGTATCTTGGGCTATACTTGTAAGCTTAAAGGTGAATCCCATGTTGTTGGAGAAGTTTTGATGTTTTTATAATTGCATCTTTGGTGTTCAATTCGACTCTTATTTGTGCAGGTTGAAATCAAAAGGGATAAGCATATGAAAGAAGTTCGTATATTTTCTGACAGTGGCAGGATTTTGCGACCACTTTTAATTGTTGAGAATTTAGGTAAAATAAAGGGCTTCCAGGAGCACTTAAAGATGACGGGTGGATCTTACTCTTTCCAGTCTCTTTTGGATGAGGAAATTATTGAACTAATTGGTGTTGAAGAAGAAGAAGACTGTATTACTGCATGGGGTGCCAAATATCTTATTGACAAGGCTAATGTTGGGAACTCCAGAAAATATACGCATTGTGAGCTTGACCTTTCCTTTTTGTTGGGTTTAAGCTGTTCTCTCATTCCTTTTGCAAACCACAACTTTGCCAGGAGGATCCTCTTTCAATCGGAAAAGCACTCTCAACAAGGTATTGGATTCTCAACAACAAACCCAAACATCAGAGCAGACACTCTTTCTCATCAGATGTATTATCCCCAGAAGCCACTTTTCAGAACGACAGTAGCTGATTGTCTCGGTAAGTCCCGGTTCTCCCTGGCAAGGCCTGAATTTTTCAATGGCCAGAATGCTATTGTGGCTGTCAACGTCCATCAAGGCTACAACCAAGAAGATTCACTGGTTATGAACAGGACATCCTTAGAACGGGGTATGTTTCGAACAGAGCATTTTAAAAGCTATAAATCTGAGGTTGATAACAAAGATCTCTTCTTGACAAAACGTCTAAAGCCAAAGGATGCGATAAATTTTGGTAGAATGGAAAGCAAAGTTGGACGTATTGATTCTCTTGATGAGGATGGGTTCCCGTACATTGCTGCAAGCCTTCAAACAGGTGATATAATAATTGGAAAAGTTGCAGAGTCAGGAGTTGATCACTGTGTGAAGCTAAAACACACAGAGAAAGGTATGGTCCAAAAAGTTGTTCTTTCCTCGAATGATGAGGGCAAAAACTTTGCAGCTGTCACTCTGAGACAGGTCAGTTCTTTTCATTGACTTTATTATGCAAATCTGTCTCTAGTAGCAAAGTTTATAAAATTGTCCCGTACTCTTTCTATGCCAAAATTCAAAAGTTCTAAAAATGATAATGGTATATTTGTATGTTTGACATTTATTGGTATGTTTGAAATAATAATGATATAATGCTAACCTATTTTGTTGGCGAATGTATGTGGTTTTATTCACTGAAATGGATTTTAGTCATAAGAGCATCGTTTTTGACGGATTTTCATGTTATGCGGTAGAGTGTATTATGTTATAGTTTATTTGGTGCATCTAATATGGTGTTATTGCAGGTTCGTTCTCCATGTGTTGGGGACAAGTTCTCCAGCATGCATGGTCAGAAAGGAGTGGTTGGTTTTCTGGAATCTCAAGAGAACTTTCCATTTACTCTACAAGGAATTGTTCCTGACATTGTGATAAATCCACATGCCTTTCCAACCAGGCAAACTCCTGGCCAGCTGCTTGAGTCTGCTTTGAGCAAGGGAATATCCTGTGGCGGTTCGGTCAGATATGCCACTCCTTTCACAACTGCCTCAATTGATGACATAATGAATCAGTTGCATAGGTAAAAAAGGGAAAATAAACCTTGAAATTATAATTTATTGCAACATTTTCTTATAGTGCTATGGTGCAAAATTTTGTTGTTTTATAGTGGTTCACTAATATCTCGCCATTGTAACAAATTTTACACCGCACAGAATAGACAACTGAAGTTGGTTTACTAGCATCACATGGACTATTCTGCTACTCCTGCATCTAGCTTCTTTGCTTAGCACATGACAATTTTGCAGTGACCTTCACGCATTTCTGTTTACAGTAATCCATTGTTTAGAGTGCATTTAAGTTTAGGTTGTATAAATGTAGAAATCTTTTACTGCATGCCTGATCTCTGGTGATATTTGGCCACTACATACACGATCTATCCTACTATCTCCGAGTTAATATATTTAATGGATTCTAGATCTTTCCTAAAGGATCTGTGTTTATTTTAGGGCTGGATTCTCAAGATGGGGCAGCGAGCGGGTATGCAATGGTCGTACTGGTGAAATGATGCGTTCTTTGATCTTTATGGGTCCAACATTTTACCAGAGGCTAATTCATATGGCTGAAGACAAAATGAAGTTCAGGAACACAGGGCCGGTACACCCATTGACTAGGCAGCCAGTTTCAGACAGGAAGAGATTTGGGGGAATCAAATTCGGGGAAATGGAGAGGGATTGCCTCCTTGCCCATGGAGCTGCCGCAAACCTTCATGAGAGACTATTTACACTTAGTGATTTTTCCCAGATGCATATATGCCAGACATGTCAAAGAGCTGCAAATGTGATTCAGCGGCCATTACCAGGGGGACAGAGAATCAGAGGACCTTTCTGCCAGTTTTGCAAATCAGCGGAGAACATTGTAAAGGTTAATGTGCCGTATGGTGCAAAGCTGCTGTACCAGGAGCTTTTCAGTATGGGCATATGCCTTACGTTTGATACTGAGGTCTCTTAGTCCATGTACTGCAGCCTGAATTATGCAGATGGTTTATGAGAGATGATGCTGGATCGGTGGTATTCTGGGATGCACAAGGTCTCTGTTTTGGCTTTTCTGTGCTGTACATAAGGGTCTGTTTTGTTGCTCAGCTAACTGATAATGTTACCTTTTGTCACTAATTGTGCTAACATAAAAGCTGTAAAATGCACGGGGTAATTAGCCGGGACTCTTTGCTGTTTGATGCTTATTAATTGTTATTTTATAAATACTTAAGTGCTGCTAAACGAGTAAACCTAAGACCTTTGGAATTGCTTGTCGTTGTGAATTGTTGCTTCATATACGAGCCATTCATGAAATTACTTTGTTCTTTCCGATAACTGTTGCTTGGTTCACAAAGCATTTGGTGGTGGAACTAGCAGCTTGATCGTTGTGACTGGGCATTTGCACTTTATGAGATCTTAAAATTGCTTTAAGGTCTGAACCAGGAAGGAAGCTGCGTGTAAGTATTTTGTTCACTTTCATGAATCATGCAATAAGCCCTGCTTCAATAATAATGATCATGAAGCAACACCATAGCAGATGAATTTCGTGCCATGTAAGATGTCTTAAAAATCGATTAACTAAATTCTTGAACCGTCACATGGATAAAAACCCAGCACTCCAGCTAGCTTTCAAAGTACTGAAACGACTTTCAGATGTTTTTGGGTTTTAAAGGCACAACAGATTAAGTAAGTTTTCAACAAAAAAAGACCCAGCAGATTACAAGGATTCCAGAATATAAATAGGCAACACTAGGGTTTCGAAAACAAGGCAAAGCATTACATATTACAAAATACAAAGCTTCTACAATATAACAACGCAGATGAAAAAAGAAGCCAGCTCAACAATGGTAATATTATCTTTTAAAACGCTCGTTTTTTCGGGAACTATGACTTAAAATTTTGATACATCAATGTTAGTATGCACAAGCTTATCCTTTCCCTCTATAGCTATTGAAACAAAGACATGTCGGATGACATTCCAATAGAATGATTCCTTGAGCAGCTGTAGTTATCATTGAGGCTGAAGGGGAACACTTTTCTTTAATGGTGTCGAATGTCATTCCATAGAAAGAATTTGGGGCAGTTTTCCTCACAATTCCTAGTTGTTTTGTTCCCCATTAACAGGAATGCATAAATGCTGTATGCTGATGCAACTCATTTCCTTTGCAGAGGCAGCCGATGTCAACACAATGAGGAGGAAAAAATCATGTGGTTGTTTCATAATGAATTGAATTAATTACAAAATTCCTGTTGTAACGCTAGAAGTCGCATGAATCTTCAATGAGTATTCTGGCACAAATGTCAGACCTGTTGTGAGAGGGCAAGGCAATGTTACTAATATCAAGCGAACTTATGTTACTTCTCTTATGTTTACAGAAAAATGGCTCCTGTAATCTATTCTGACAAGCATCAGAACTAGATTTACTTAATGAAGCAAACATGCAATTTAAGATGTACAGCATGCTTCAGTTCTGATTTGGAAGCACACGATACTCAACAGCATGAACATTAGATTAAAATAAAGAAAATGCTGCTTTCCCTCCTTTTGTCGATTAATTCTTATAGTTTTCAACATAAAATAATTATTCTATCTTTGGAGCAAACACATGTAAAACTAAGGTTTGTCATCCTAGTGATGCTTCATGAATAACAACGAATATAAATATTTCAGGTGTAGGATCATACCTTTCTCTTTAACAGCTATCTGCAAGGTGTCTAAGGTTATATTTCCATCCTTTAAGGGAAGCAACTCGAGCTTGACTTTGGCACTTGATCGAGCAGGTACACACCTAATTTGAACACACAACAAAAAGAAATTATTTCTAGTGTGTAAGTTGATTCTTGGATAACACAATAAAGACTTAACAATACCCAAGAGGAACAGTGCTTTGCAGCCAAAGATGTGTACAGCCCAACTCTGAATCTTGAATGACATCAGGAACCGGAGCTGTACATTCACTAAGAGAGTTTGTTGATCGTAGTCCATCATTGTTGTTCTTGTTTTGACTCTCTGATACAGGCATTGAACTCATCTTCTGCATGTAAATATTTCTTCCCAGTTTGTCCTCAGCTATCCTTCCCATGACCTCAGGAAGGCCAGCAAATGGAGTAATGGGAGTTGCTGGTGCTGAATTCATAGACACCACTGAAGGTGGTGCTGTAGCTGATGCTGGTGCAAGTACTGTCAAAGTAAGATCTTTGTCTGTTAAATTTGTTGCCTGAAGTGTTAGTTCCTACAGCAGAAATCAATTTCTGTCAGAATTCAGAAACACAGGTAACCAAGTTAATAATAGCCATCACAGAGAACATTTAGAAAAGTAAAATCAGGCAAAGAGTATGAACTTGAATAGGGAGTTGAGATATCCCTCCTCCTGCAGGTCCCAAAGTTCGTTCAGAGACTTCCGATGAAGCAGAGATCATCAAATTCCTCATGATACGAGGTCTCCAGCTTGTTGGCTTCTTGAGAAACAGCTTTGATTCTATTAAAAAGAAAGAAACAAATGCAATATAAAGAAGGCTTCTTCAAGATCATAATGTTTTAACTTGTTTAAGCTAGAAAAATTTTCTTAAGGAAATTAAAACTAAATTTTGAACAGATAAAAATTTCATCTTTGTTAGTATTCACCTGTGTAATTGCATCTAAATGACACTAAAATTGCATACTGATTTGCAGTAACAGTATTTCTTCCATTACCCATCTTTGGTATCGTAACCTTGTTAGTCCCAGAAGTTCCCACATGTGATTGCATGTGAGAAAAACTTTTATCACCAATATTTTTGAGATCTCTGGCCATCAAGGTTGCTGGTTTCAGAACAAAGCCATGTTCCTCGCCTCGCCTACGATAATGAGGTTAAACCAAGGAAGTGATCATGGGAGATTGTAAAGATTGATAGCCACTAAATAGTAAATAACAATCTCATTTTTCCTATAAGATTTTAAATCAAGTAGTGTTAAAGACCTATCTTGCTAACACATTCTATAATTGGTACTGCTCTTTCTTTAAGAAGAAGAGAATTGCAACTTTGGGTGTTTCAACTGGAAAGTGTAAAACATGCTTTAAAGCCTTTTATCGTAAAGGCCAAGCCATTGGAGATCTTTTTGCATTAATTATACACTTCTGCAATGTTTCCACTGGTATAGTCATGTTCGCTACATTGTACACATGCTGATGGTATAGAGGTTTGTAAATGTGTGCCTACGTACTTCATAATGACACTTTTTCCACCTCAAAGTAAATTCCGACAAAATGTTGAGAGTTTGAGGAGAAGGTGGACTAAATAAAGCATCAGTTATCATTACGGAACCATCTTCAAATAAAATCAAGGCAAAACGTGGCATTGGTCTCAATCATAAGGTAAATAGATAAGATTCAGCTAATAAAAACTCCAGATTCATGAGCATAAATTCTACACAAGAAAATTTGATAATCTATGAATATATACATATAAGATGACAATGAATTTTTTACAAATAGCTTGAGCTGCGCAACTAAACATCTGGCATGGAATTTTTCCCACTCAACAAACTTCTTGAATTACATATTGTCAAATTCACTTAACAAGTTACTGAGCATTAGTTTACCTATTCTTTATTGACTTTACAGCTAATAGAACATTGTTATACTAAATAAAAATAATATCTAGGACCTAGAGATTAATAGGAACAATTCATTGTTTACCTAGATAGTATACAACTATTCCTAAAGTTGCTACATACAACATATTTTGTCTGTTTGCGCTATTTTTCATGTCGGGCTAGCAGATGAAGGCAACTACTGTATACTAAGCATGGTTAATAGAATATGCAGGTAGATTAGACCAACCTAAGGGCAAGATTAGGCAAACAATGACCATTCCCAGCTTCAATGCATGATAACGGTAAGGACGAAGGTTCTTCACTCTTTGGTGCTTCCTCAAAGATAATGCTTATAGCATCCACATATACTATAATATCTGGTATATGATCAGGTGACACATTCTGAAAAGTACATAATCCATAATTTTGCATTAGTAGGAAGAAACAAAGAAGCTTAGCAAATAACATAAACTTGGTAAAGTAAAATGCAGAAAGAGAACCTTTATATGAACACAAAGAAGATCCTCTGTGTTGCACTCCACAGCAAAAGATTGTATCTCTATAGGTTGGATGATTTCCAGTTTTCTTCTCCACCTCTTACCAGGTAAGTACATGCTCCCCAATCCACACTGTACAAAGTATCTTTCTGGTTCTAATTGTACACCCCTAAAAGATAAATGCCCCTCAGCACGCAGATTCTGCCTCTTTGACGGGCTTTCTTCAAAGAAGTAGTCAAAATCTTCAACAAAGCTAGGTTTAGAATTGGGTGGAAGAATATCAGGGGAGCAGTTTGCGCTAGTTTGAGGCAATGTAGACATGGAGTAGCTTCTAAAGTCCCCAAGAGAGAAAAATTGTGAGCTAGACGAGGAAGCTGACATGGACCTTTGTGGTGTACTTCCTACACATGCAACAGAACTCAGAGGAGGAGACAATGGACATTCAGGAAGAGGCAGAGTACGATCAAGAGGAAGGAGCCACTTGAGAAGTTCCCCACAAGGATCCTTAATAGTCGAAGCAGCTTGGTTGCTCTCGGCAGAATGTTTATCAACGGGATACTTCTCGAATTGAAGGACTTCAAGAATGGGGTCTTTAAAATTTCTGATTCCAACATTAACTTCTAAAAGAACCTGCATCCTTCCAGAACACAAAATCAAACTGACTATCAGTAACAGTAATCAGAATCTGAAACGTTTACTAAATATAAACAGAGAAGATATACACAAATATAGCCCACATGAATGACAAAAACAAAATAGGATGAAGATGACAAGCTCTGTAGCAAGATACTAAAGTGTGAGAAACATAATCTTGAGAAGACACCTAGCTAAAAATATTCTTTTGAGTTAGAAACAGGAAAAGAACTCCACAACAAAAACCAGAAGAGAAAATTTCATGCATAATTTAAAAAATGGCTTTACTTGAAAACATACCACTATATCACCGCTATGCAATGAGCAGCATCTGACAGTATTTCTAGCCACTCCGCCAAAACTGTTTCCATCAAAGTGTCCTCTGTCAATAACTGCATTGACAATATTGTCGATACTTGATGTTTTCCTTGTTCCAACATTATTCCCTTCTGCTACACTTCTTTTGGACCAAAGCAGTTCATCAGCTTCTGCAATCCTGACAAAAAAGTGTGAATTTGTAAACCTTTTCAGCAATATCTCAGTCTGGTGTCGATAGTCTTCCATCCTAATCAACTTTTCGACATCAGTATTGCTTTCCTCTAAGAAAGCTGGTGTTCCACCATTTTCCTTTGTGTTTTCAATTGCCACACGTGGACTCACACTATTGACATCTGTGTCAATGCTGGCAGAATTCAGAGCATTTTCTGTACTTTCCCTTTGATATTTGTTGTTTTGTGCATGACTACTATTTCTGGACATCAAGGCAGCAACTTTGAAAGGTGTAATAACTTCAATATCCTGCTTAGAGGCTGCCAAGCATGCCAATATATGAATCTGCTCCCCTGTGAAGGGAGTGCATCAGGTAACTAAAAGCAAGAACATGGTCACCACTTCACAAATATGAGGCAATTAGGAAAAGTGGAGACTAATAGACAATATAATTGGTTACCTGGGAACACAAATGAACGATCGAGTGAACGAAGAGACCCAATATCTGATGCAGTGCTCCAATCTTCAGGAAGTTCTTCTGCAGATTATTAATCAAGTCTTGTTAGCTACGAAGGTATTTAATGATGTGTAGCATACTACAGACACACATATCGTACAAAAATAGATAAAATCAGTAAACTGATGCATGCTAACAACTGTTGACCAAACTGAAATGAAAATCATAAAATTGGAAGAAAAGGAGAATATACTGTAAGCAATTCATTCTTGTCAATGGTGATAGGGTGTTGAATGAAAGTTTGAGAGTTGAGTAAGATGACATACTGAATGGAATTGTTATCCATCCTTCATCTTCAGTGACATCAGAGTATTTCCCTACGTAAACTTGATTGCTCACATCAAGAACCCCATCTGCATTGTCCTGTGCTAAAGTATCATCATTGTCTCTCTCGTCATCTTCACTTGACGATCTTGCAAATGGATCTTTGGAAATAAGGCCTTCCACAGTAGTCACTGTTTGTGGAGAAATTTTCATATCCTTGAGAGATTCATGAACGGTTGGTAGCTCTGGAGCTACTGGATGTGTCCGCAACAGAAAATTCATTTCTCAACTGGAAAACGAAATCCTGCAAAAACAAACGATAGTCCAGAATCTATAGGCGAACGGCTTAACTGCAGGAGACCTCATTCCAAACATGTCCTTTAATTTCTAATCATTTGGTGCAGCACATGAAAGGAAATGGCTTAGCAATTTAAGCTTAATCACATAGTAGATAAATGCACTGCCAAGAATACTATCTCTATTTGTTTTGGAATTTTTTTTTTTTTTTTTTCATGTCTTTGTGGCCTGTCCCTTCCATAAGATTCTCTGGCATCAACTGTTATCCGCCATTTCGTTATTCTTAATTGTGGATTTTGGGTGATTCCTTCTACGCTGAAATTATAATCAACCTACTTGCATGCACATGATATCTTGCAAAAAAGCATACAAATTTCAGACTTAAAGCTTGAATCAAAGAGTACACCCTACAATAGGAAGCAATTACAGGCCAATTCGTGAAGCAAGCACGTAGCAGAAGCAGTCGACAAGATCTGCTCCCAACTCGGCAAACGAGTACATATAATTTCGTTTCCAAGAAGTAGAGTACTCACAACAAAACCTATAACCCGCTAGTCTTAAGACGGAGACCGCACGCACCTGAAAGGGAAGCGGCACGGCACGGATCAACTGCAGAAGAGGAGAGGTGGGAGGAGGCAGTGGCAACTTCTCCTTCCCCTTCTCTGCTGTGGTGGAGTAGAAGGAGAAGGAGGTGGTGGATTGGGGTTTGGGCAGATCGGGTTGTGAGATCGAGAGAGGGAATGGCAGAATAGGGTGGTGGCGTTGGTCCCTGTTTTCTTTCTTTCATTTATTTACCAACATTGACGTTTACTGCTGTCTGAATTATAATCGCCATTTATCAACGAGTCTCGGATTTGCCGCAAGCGGATCTTCCCTACTTGGATCCGTACTATGTGGTATTTAGTCAGCCTTTTTTCGATTTTTTTTAAAACGTTAGTTAATTGTTTTTTTTTTTTTTTTTTTAAGAATGACAAATATATTATATAATAAAAAAAACTTGGCACCAACCAAGTTGCATACAAAGTTTTCTCCCATATAGTGGTGGCAAAACAAAACAGACACAAAACAGAATACAAATTCCTAAATATCAATACACAAAAAAGTGGAGGATTGAGAATAATAGATTCCACCACCACAAAAGTCGCTTGAAGTCCATAAAGAGGAGGTCTAGGTGGTCAAGCTGGCACTAGAATTGCCATTTCACCTGTCTCAGTCCACGTTGGCATTCAGCTTGGTAGATTTGTTAACTTCCGTATGTATTAAATCTTGGTTCACTGGTGGAAGGCTAACCAAGACCAACATGCTCAAAATCTCAGTTCTGCTGCATGTAGCGTAATTCAATGGCTGAAGAAGAGGCTACTGCACTCAGTTTGGAGTAATCTTTATCTAACCAAGAAGTAGTTAAAGACATGAGATCAAGAAATATTGAGTTAATATTTTTAACTTTATTATGGAATATAAAATTGTTGTGGTGTAATCAAAGGATCCAAAAAATCGCCAAAACAAGGATGTTCCGGCACTTAGAGTTAATATTAAACCTAAGATGTTTTTTCAAAGTAAAAGTTTAAGTTAAGTTAAAATTTGTTAATAAAGAATTAACATTATGATGAAAAAAGCTCATCATTTCAAATTATCCCTGTTAAAGAGAAGTTTCCAAAGTAATTTTCATTTGATAACAGTATTAAAAAAGTTTATATTAGGATTTAACTCCGAAGAAGATCATAAAACCATAATTCTCTGACCAACTCATCTACACGAGATGGTTCTGATTTTATGCTCTTCGAATCTGATCTTGGAACTGGAGTTACTTTCTCGCTTTTTGGTAGGTAGATTGTACTTGTAGATGAATTAGCAGTTCTTACAGTTATGCAATAGACTTACCTGCTAAGCTTTCAATGCATCAACAAATCAACATTTACACAGTGGAAAACACATGGATTCAAGCCAACTCCACTAGTGAGGTTTATTTTTTGAAATCGCTCCACTAGTAAGGTTGGTCAAAACATTCTAGTCTCACGGCCTCCACTAAGGTTCTGGTCCGGTGTCAAACAAAATAACTAAAATTCCTAAGAAAACCTCTTCTTCCCCACCAAGAGCTGTCAATGCTCATGCAACTTTGGGAATCATTTTAGGTGTAGTAAGTGCAGAACAAGTGATTCGCAGGTACATCCGTTTTTTATTCATGCAAATGCGTTAGGAATCTGTTGAGAATTAATAAGTGAATTCCATATATCATAATTTCTCAACGAGAAGAATGACTCATTCGTGTCCATTACATCATTCAACGTAACAAAGAAATAAAATAAATACAAATAAATATGTCTTAAATGTTATTTCCTTTAATATAAGAAAATAATGTAGATATTCATTGTACTTGATTATACAAGACATGTTCATTCTAAAGTAAATGTTTTTTGTATGATAATGAATACCTTGACATAGAATTTGTTATAAGACGATTGATGCTGTATCTGGTTAACTCTATTTTAACCACATCTTTGAAGTTTCCTGGACTCTTTTTTGATAAGAGGCGTAGTTAATTATCATACGGGAATTCTTGAGTTTGCTATATATGTCTAGAATATACCGAATAAAATTCTTTGTAGTTACCTTCACAAAACGTTCTTAAATTTAGTATTTGTGTCGAATAATTACTAATAAAATTTGTTCTTTGAGTTCGGTACACATACCAAACAACATTCTATACAATATTTCTTGAGTTTGGTGTATATGTCGAACAACTACTCATAATTTTGTTCTTAAGTTTGGTGTATGTATCAAATATCATTCTATACAATATTTCTTGTGTTGAATGTGTGTCTTGAATTTGGTTATAACTTGTACTAGGGGTATTTTGGTCTTTTGACCATTTGGGGTGTCTAAGTATTTAAGCTTGGCTAGGGCACCCAATTTGGTGGAATACATTTGTATCCCCATTTGATCTAGTGGAACAATCTCCTCCCGCTCTCCATCCGTGGACAATTCTTGTGTTTTGTGTGTGATTTTTGATTTCTTCTCTTTCTTCTTTTGAATCTTTGCATAACAAGTGGTATCAGAGCATGTTCTGTTGCTGAAGAAGGGAGACGTCGGATCCGCCTTTGGGAGGAATAGGTGGAGCTCGTTTGGAGGCCCTGTCCCGTGCTCGCTAGCGCAGTCATGCCCTGTCCCGCGCTCGCCATCGCCACCCGCACCAGCCGCGCCTGTGCCCGCGCTCGCCATCGCCACCCGCACCAGCCGAGCCTGTGCCCCGCGCCTCGCCAGCGTAGTCGCGCCCTGTCCCGCGCTCGCTAGTGCAATCGGGCTTTGTCCCGCGCTCGCCAGCGCCGCCCGCGTCCAGCTTGCTCGCCGTTCGTCTGACTGTGTGTAGGGCATCCGTCCGTTTGGGGAGCTAGGGCCGCTGTGCGGGATTTGTGCAGAGGTTGTCGATTGCTGGATTTGTGCGGGATTTGTGCAGGGGTTGGTGAAGCTAGGGCTGCTGGCAGTGCGTGGGTGGGTGTTCATGTTCCAGGGGTGTTCCGTGCGTAGCAGTTCGTCTCAGATTGTTTGCAGTTTGATTGCAGTTTTGTGGCTAGATAGCTGTTAGTTTGCTTTCAGAGATTTAAGATGGCAACACCAGCTTTGAAGGTAGAAAAGTTCAATGGTAAAAATAATTTTAGCTTGTGGCAGATTAAGATGAAGGCCTTGCTGAAGCAACAAGGCATTTGGACTCCCCTGAATAAGGAGTCAACTATTGACAGAAAATCTGCCGAGTATG
>JAMKQA010002335.1:0-17018 GCA_024699735.1 Posidonia australis | reverse complement strand
TAGCGAGGACATTTCCTCGCAAAAATAAAGATATTTAGTGAGCACTTAGAGAGCAATTTGCGAGGAATTGTCCTCGCTAAAACTGGAACGACCATACAATCGTATTATATTTAGCGAGCACTTACCGACGAGTTACCAAGGAGTTACGAGGATATGGCGATGACATTATGAGGAAATAATTCCTCGTAATGTCCTCGCTAGATTCACACGAGCACATTGCGAGGATATATCCTCGCAGTATTGATTTAACGATGTACGTAACTACGAGGACAATTATTCCTCGCAACATCCTCGTTATATTGTCTAGCGAGCAGTTTGCGAGGATGTTGCGAGGACGCTGCGAGGAATATTACGCTAAATGTCGATTTTCTTGTAGTGTATATAATATCCCAAAGAAGCAATTTGAGCTCGAGTCTAAATATGGAAGTTCTTTCTAGTCGCCGTTGGTAAGACGACTACTATAGGGGTCGTAATGATTGACGACTTAAAAAGGCACCAATAGACCTGGCGATAGATATCCCACCACACTACTGAACAAGTACATCAAGCCCCTACCATGAGGCCACCTCAAGTCCCACCATGTGCATCATGGTAGAGTCCCACCAATGCACTACGAGAAGTTTCGCCGAGAATGGGCTCCCGCCTTTGGAGTTTCTACCATGTACATAAACACGCAACTCCGACTAAGAGGCAAAACCCTAGTTTGAAAAAGAAAGGGTTCACTCCCTTACCTGGTTCTTCATTCATAGAACTCTTTTCTCTGTCAAATCGAGTTGTGGGATGGCGGTCCTTTCCTGAGAGTATTGGTCACACTCGAGGACGGAAAATACTTGACTACAACAAATTGCATTCACGCATTTTGCATATGTCTATATGGCTAGGGACCACCTGTACCTCGTCGGCCTAACCTGCCATATGGACCATTCATTGCATATTGTATGTTGACTCTGCATTTGCATTTGTGTGCTTGACTCATGCATCCATGCATTTAGTTATCATGCATCAAAAGTGGAGCAAGGACAAAGCAAAGTTCTTCATGAGCATTAGGAACCCTTAGAACTATGATCTTCTCAAAGCCTATTCAAGTTCAACCTATCCAAATTACAATTCCAATTTGAGTGATCTCTCAAACAGTGAGCCACAAAATTACCTTCTTTTCGAATGATGATCGGGTAATTCCCCACAGTCATCTTAGCTTTCTGCCCTGTTGAGGTGATATCTCTACATGGTTAATATGGTCTCGACACCGACTATGACACATAGCCCTGGCTTGACTCCTCCATCCTTGAGCCCTCAATATGATGCCATTCTTAATTATTTGAACCACTTGGTTGTGCGACTATGTCCCCAAACCAAGACTTTTCACCCTCTTCACCTTTTTCGCTATGTGACCATGTCTTAAAACTAATAGGTGTTGACTCTTTTTGGAACTTCGTGGCAGATTGCTTGTTAGAAAGCTCTCTTTCCCAGGAAATACTCGATAGGGATATCAGTCTTACCTTGGAATCAATCTTGTTCTAAGATCAACTCCAAAGAGGGGTATCTGTAGATATCCCATTTTCGTATTTCTCAAAGTTAGTAAGGATAGGAACTTTTAAGACGTCCTAAATCTCATTTCTAAGGATTTTTAATATATTTCCCAAATTATTCCTTAAACTTTTAAAAGCATTCTTAATTTTATTCAAGGTCGTTGGCTGTGGCAGAGCTAATACATTTGAACTAGTGGTAGGTTCGAATCCCTTGGATATTTTCGGTGCGAGTCGCTAGCTGTGGCAGAGCTAACACTCTCATCCCACTCAAATGAATGTTTTTATAATTTAAGGGATTTCTGAGTTATTTTCTGGGTTAAAAATAAAAGATAGGGTAGGAGTTGCAAAAAAGACCATGTTATCGCTAATTTAGAGGCTGAAATGCCTAGTCACCTATTCAAACGGCGACATACTATGTCGCCTCTTTTATGGGCGACTTGAAATAGACGTCAAATAGAATGGCGACTAATATCTGGCATGAATTCTTCAATATATTTTTTTATCATGAACTTCAACATAATATATGGGACATGTATAGATATTTATCATGATTTTTCCCATTATTAATGTTATTTCTATCATTTTCCAAAGAACTTAAGATATATAACATATCATATAAATATATATGAATGTTAAATAATCCAGGGAAAGCTATAGAAATAAAAGATGACAATAAGTTAAGATCATATCTTTATTTTTACAATTAAAACGAGATTTTGTATTATTACATTTTAATTGGAAATAATGCTTAAAAATAAAGATAAATCCCAAAAATGAAGATAATTACGAATCAAACTGAATTACATCAATCCATGATTTTAACTAAGGATTTCTCATGCTTTTTAATTGATTTGTTTTGCAAATCCAATCTACTTAATATTTTAAGTGAATCTTGAATTTGGAAATTGATTTTAAATTTCTTGCTATTACAAGTATGTTTTTGGGATTGATTTAATTATAGTTGGTTAATGGTTTCGTAATTGATATTTTATGATCTTAATTTTTTAGAATTTTCCTTTTTTGATATCCCGGTGCCATGTGAACCGGCGATGTGCTGACGTAGAATATATCTTGCCTATCTGGTATGATTCTCCGCATAAAGCAGAAAATGGAAAATTCCCTGTCGTCACCACCTGAGGTGGTGACTAGCTGATACGGAATATTTGATTGCCTCTTTGGTGTGATTCTCCACGTAAGCTTAAAAAAAGGATGTCCATTGTCGTCGCTTGTCTGACTGGCGACTTCATACATTTTGTTGCCTATCCTATGAGCGACTTATTTTAAATGAGATTTCTTGCTAGATTTTGAGATTCTATGCCTCAGCTCTATAAATAGATCCCATATGTCCCCACTCAGAAGGGACAGAATCCGAAAATTAGTTGAGAGGGACAGAGCTCGAGAATTAGAGAAGAGAGTCCAAGAATTACAAGAGAGAGAGCCTTGCTTAGCCTGAGAAACCCAGAGACTCCCCTTTCTTATGAGAGAGAGAGAGATTGTCTGAGTGATTTCCTAGACCTACTCCATCGCAGTCCTACGCGATGCCCTAGACCTTAGAAATCTCTTGCTCAGTAGTCGAAAATCCATCCCGAGCTCCGTCTGTCGGTCCCCACTTCCGTCATCCACTTTGAAACGCACGAGTGTGATAGGGAGTCTTTATTTCCCATCATTTTCCTTTCATAATTTTTGCATTACTTTCATAAAATAACTTCATAGCATTTATATGCGAGGACAACCCCTGGTTAGTGTTCTATTCTTTTATTCATGTTCATCTTTTACTTTTCTACTGCTGCATACTATGCCGAAACTAATCTAGACCTCTGTTTTGTTCATTTTGAAGGAAGGAAATAGCTTACATAGTGTGAGGAAGCCGCTGGGCAGCATCCTACCGCTGATCCAGTGAACCAAGGATCCACCTCAACACACTCCCACAGGCGTCTTGTCAACCATTCGAATGAAGAATAGATAAGTGGCAATCACAAGAATCATCGGTATTATTGGAGACGTCGAAGATTCTACAACCCCCTTCACAAAAATCCATCCACAGTACCGTCTTCTCCCAGGGCAGCTTTGTGGAAGGCCATTGGAGGCTGGCGGACGACCCGAAGGTGGTAGGAGTGGAGGAGCTTAAAGAGGCTGGAGGAGAGTGGTGCCACAGGGAAACCACAAGGAAGAGAGGAGAACCAAGCCAGAGGAAGGGAGAAAGAGAGTCGAATCTATGAGGCTGAGGATCGAAGCTGTGTGCCTGCACCGGGGGTGCTACGCTAGAGGTCAAACGATGCTAGAGGAGGAGGGGGATCGCTGGAGTCATGCAGGTACACGTCTAGTCCTCCTCTTCTCTATTTTCAGTTCTGGGAAAGGGATTAAAAATATGAAAGTGCATGCTAAAATCATGAAAAAATGTAGGAAGTGTAGGGGATTTGATGGACATAATCTAGGTGACAAGATCCAGCAATTTAATGTGGTTTATGTTGGGTTTTTGGAATGAAATGCATGGACTGCTTTTTAGGGTAGAATTCTGAGCATGTTGTCTTTACAAATTTATAACTTGATGCATGTTTATTGGAATATAATTTTGTTTGAGGGGTTTTGAAGTAGACATGAGATTCTACACCTCACAATTAATTGTGATTTATGCGTTTTGATTTTTAGTGGAATTGTTGAGTGGAATCTAGGGATTCAGAACCTCTATTCTGAAATTCTAGTAGAAACCAATACGTGTTTTCTTGAGATGTTTGATGACAAAACCCATGTTAAATAATTTTCTATGCATGGAAATGATATTACATGTTTGTAGGATGATTTCTGGAATTTAATGATGAATATTGGGAATTATTGAGTATTAAATGGATTTATGAAAGTAAAGGTTGTGTTTCAAGACAAAATTCTGAGCTTTATGTCTTCATGAATTTATATCTTGTTGCATACTTATTGGAATTCAGTTTTGTTTGAGGGGTTTTGAAATGGACTCAAGTTTCTACACTTCATAATTGTCCCATAATTTTTTGTTGTTGTATGACATGTTTCCAAGAGGAGAGAAGGTCAGTCTGGTCTAGGTTGCTGTTGGCTTTTAATGATGTTTAATTAGTCGTTAGATATGATCAATTGCCATGTAATTAAGTGTATTTTACATAAATGATATAATGGTTTTGTGGTAATGATTTCCATGAATAAAATGAATGATTTAATATGATTTTTATGAATAAATCATGTTGAATATTGATGAAATGCATAGAGATGTGTTTTGGGCATGCGACCCCATGTAAATAAATGGATTTTGTGTTTTTTGAGCATGAGACCCATGTATATGAATTATGGATTTAAAGGAATAGTGTTTCTTAAAAAGAAAAGGTCTTGAAAAATAGTTTTAAGGAAAAATCTGCATGTTTTGAAAAATGGATGAATAATTATTTCAAATCCACGTGAGTTGGTGTTGGCAGCCTGGTATGGAACCAGTTGTTAGATGTGGACGTGGTTGCTGAGGTTTGGGATAGTCGGGAGATACCAGATTACTCCATTTGAGACGATGTAAGCTGGGCCTAGGGATATGAACCTGGGTGTCCGAGTCACCGACGATATAGGTTGGGCCTAGGTATATGAGCCTAGGTGTTCAGGTCACCGATGGGACGTTAGGAAAAAATGTATCCCCGTGCTTCTAAAAAAATGAAATGTTAAGGACTGTTGGTCGAGGTAGTGTCCTCCCACACGAAAACTTCATCATAGGAGTGTAGTATAGGAGTTGTGACCTCATCGACTACTTGTGTGCCTAATTGCCTCTGATTAAGGTGACAATATTAAAAGTGATTATGAAATGTGAATGTGGTCTTGAGCTAGAATTAAACTATGAGTTTTGGCTTGAGGTTTTAGCTAAATTCTAGTTGAATTGAAAATGATTTAAAATGATGATTTGAGCTAGTTGCTAGTCAATGTTTGTTTGAGTTTTGAACATTATGAGGCCTTGTGTTTTAGGCTAGATCTGGATAGAAATTATGGTTTCTTGAATGCATAAATGATTTGAAAAAAAACATGAGATTTGAGAAAAGAAAATAATTGTAGAAGCATGGTTTTGGAATGAGTTTTCTGTTGCCTTTAGTTCAAGATTTGTGGTTTCCCCGAGTTTGTGAAAAGGGTTTTATAACTAATAGAGATTAGAGTTTTCTCGTGGCTTTCCATGGTTGGGCACATACTATGTGACTTAGAAGTCACTCACACGTGTTTTGCTTCTTGTTTGGTTTTCCGATGCATAGCTAGAGTGCAACCTGGTCACTGGTGTTCGTGTTTCAGAGCCACTAGTTGCACACTATTTCTAGGTAGGAGTTTCCCTGATTATTTTAATTGTCATAAATATGATAATTAGAGGTTGATGTTACTTAGGTGGTGTCCCCAGATTTGGGGTATTACAGAAACAAAGAGAAGTGTATTTTCCCTGCCTAGGGAAAAGTCCCCAAGTCCTGATGATTTTTCATTGTGTTTCTACCATTATTTTTGGGAAGAGATTAAGAATGATGTTTTTGACATGTTTAAATTATTTCATCAATAGTACAAATCAAACATTTATTACTCTCATTTCGAAGAAGGCTAAGGCTAAGAGAATTCAAGACTACCATCTCATCAGTCTTCTAAAAAGTAGTTACAAGATTATTTCTAAATGTCTAACTACTCGATTTTGTCCTATTCTCAACTCTATCTTGGATGATTCTCAAAGTGCTTTCCTTTCAACGCGTAATATTAGTGACTGCTTTCTTATTGCTCAGGAAACCCTTCACTTGATGCATACATTGCAAATCATTGGTCTCATGCTCAAGTTAGATTTTAAAAAGGCTTTCGATAACATCAATTGGGACTTTCTCATTGACACACTTAAAGGACTAGTGTGTGGAGATAAATGGATCATATGAATTAGGATGTGTATCACATTGGCTAAATTCTCTATCCTAGTAAATGACTCTCCTAAAGGTTATTTTGGATCCTTAAATGGTTTAAGACAATGTGTTCCCTCATCCCTATTATTGTTTATTGTAGCTACACATTCTTAATAAAATGTTAGCATTGGGAAAACAAAATAACCCAATCAAGGGTATTCAATATCCACATTCTAGGCTAGTGACCATGCCAATGACAATTCATGCGAGGTACAAAAGGCCAGGCATATGAAATCGATAAAGTCACGGCAAAAACCAAGGCAAAAGCGAAAAGATAAGTATAAGAAATCAAAGGAATCACCACTTAGTCTATTTAAAATCGGAAGACGAGGAAAATCAAATGCAAATGAAAATACAATAAAACAATGCAATTATGCTATGATCTGTGCCAAATGGACGTTATACATTGTAACAACTCTCAAGTCGCTACGACTAAACTTAGCTACACAATTTTATTTTTCTTTTAATCTTTTATTCCAATTAGAATTATACTAATTATACTACTAAATCTAAATACACTCAACAGAAATAAATCTAATAAACAACAGAAATTAAAATAAATTAAACACTTATCAGAATCCCTGATGTGTAGTGGCGTGACTCCTTTTATGTACACTAGCAACCAACAGCTCTTATTCCTACACTTATTAAAAACACCAAAACTAAAGTACACATGAGTGACCACTCAAAACGGTTACTCAGCACACACCCCACCTAACAACTCGACACACCATGCTGAGGCAGTAGGCGTGACTATGCCCCATAAGAACAAGCACAGACATCTCACCTAAATGCTACAACACCACAACAAGACCATCCACTATTGCCTAGTAGGCAGCAAAACTTCAGAAACCATGTCTTTAAAACCATTCTTTTTCTTTTCCTTTTCAAAACCATATGCATGCTCTTTTAAAACGTTTTACGCACACTTGAAATGGCCACTCATGCCAAGTCAAGCCCAAAAGCCACACCAAAGTACACAACCTGATCCCACACATTCTTTGTGTAGATCAGACAACCAACAGTGTTTGAATGCTTACGATTGCAAATAATATACCCACAACAACTACAAAGCACAAGCTACAGAGCCTTTGCTTTACACAATACGGTTCCCTTTGGACCAAAGCAACAATATCAAAGTCATGGAGCCTCTGCTCCTAAACACAATGTCACACCAACACAACACCATGGCTTCCTCTAGACCAAAACTACGGAGCCATTGCTCTACAACACCACGACCTCCTCTAGGTTAGAGCCTAATTTCCTGAACCAAGGCTCAACAAAACTACAAGTCAAATAAGGTGTCATACTACCTGGCACTAAGCAGTCAACACTGGCCACAAGCAGTCTACCGAGGAACTACCATGGTATCTACATTGCCATGGATAACCACTCTATGGAGGAGTCTACCGATCTCATAGTCCCACCACCTGTAGGACCATTAGAAGCTAACCCCACCTAGGAAAGCTGCTCACCCCTCTTAGGCAAGCTATCCTTTCTCAAGACAAACCACATGGTACACCACTCAACATCCTAGCTCGATACTTCGAAAGACGAGAGGCTCCTCACCTCTAGGCTCAGCCAGCACCTACAATTCTCGGTACCTATAACGACTAGGGTATCAAACCCAGCTACGTAGGAGTCTCATACCTCCCCCGCTTCTGCTGCCATGATACTACTATGTACAAACAATACCTTAGGCCTCAGCATCCTGAACAAATGGAGTGTCATACCTCTGAACCTAGCCAGTACCTCGACCCATGGACCTTAACCTCAATCTCGTGAACGACAATCCAGGAGTGTCATATCTCAAGGATCTAATCTCAACCTCTTGGTCTCAAGACCTCAACCTAGGCAACATGGTCAAACACTCAAGAATGCGGCCTACATCCCTCAGTCCAAATAACATGACCCTTCGGTCTATTGGTCCACCACACACAGAAAATCGAAAAACGCTTTCTAAAACCATTTGCAAACTGATGCATATCCTCTTTCCAAAACCCTTTGGAAAACCATTTCAAAATCCTTTAAACATCCTTCCAAAATCTCACAAAACATCGTGCAAAATGCGGCATGAAAATCAAAAGCTAAAATCACTACTCAAAACATAACCTTAATAGCTCCTTTGTCAGGCTCAGAAAACTACACCTTAAGAGCGTTGGGGTTCACAAGCATCATGTTCAACCTACAATGACAACCCAAGCAAACACCAACAAGAGCGTCATCTAGGTATCAAGCTCTCCCAAAAGACACCACACAAGAACTACAACTACGGTCTCGAAGTTATATTTAACTTACAAGACCAGACATCAAAACAAATCACAACCAGAACTCTATGTTCTGACGCTAAGGTGTAAGACGCCTACTAGCTCGTGTCTCTTAGGAGCATAGCTAAATCAGAGTCAAACACCCAAAACAGTGCCATTGAATATTTCATTCAATGCACCACATACAGAGCCCACCAAACTCTACACCTAGGGACACCATCATGATCCCTATCGTCCATTCTAAATCATTAGGGGAGAGACTTAGCATTTCTAAGTCATTTCATCATTTAATCTAACTACACCCCAGATGGAATCTTACTAATTCATTTTAGATAATTCCTACAATCATTCTAATGATTATCCTCATCATTAGAACAAAATCAAGGCCTGGATTCAGGTGTTGGTTTGGCAGACTGGAAAAGAATGGTCGGCTGGATCAGGTCCCAAGTCTACACCCAAGACCAAAATCGACACACCGAATGGAACTACTTGATCGAATTCTTTGTTAAGGGGACCATTTGGGAGTAGAACGACATGCCGAATAGAAATGACATGTTGAACAGAAATGGCATATCGAACCAAAGGCTAGGGTAGGCCAGCACTAGAAATCAGCATACTGAACCAAATCTACATGTTGAAACAGGTGACAATAGGACACCCCAATTTGGGACCTAAAACCCAATCCTACAAACCACCACACTAAACTATACATATAATATATCAAAATGAAGATCTCAAGGAGATCTTACACTAGGGACAAGAAACACAAAGATCCATTGAATGGATCTCAAGAAATCACGAAACAAAGTTGGATGATACTATTTCTTGCCAACCATAAATACGGTCATAAATGGCCCAAAACCATAATAAATGTTGAATAAATTCTCCAGCTAACCACATGCCATCATCACACTATCATACACTTAGGAATCCAATTAGAAACCAAAAGAAGGCCTACGGAGTGTGTACCTGGCACTAAAGACACGGTGGTAACGAATGGCAGACGGTGGCGTAACAGCAATCTCTTCCTCCTCCTCGAGACGGCATGGCAACGGTGAGCACCTCTCTCTCCTGACCATCTCTTCCTCTCAACCTTCTCACTTGTCTCTCTATCATTCTCCCATCTCTCCCTCATCCTCTCTCTCCCTCCCTTTCCCCCATTAAACGGAAAAGGAGGAGGAGTGATAGAGAAGAAGGGGAAGTGGAGGGTGGGGGTTGGAAGGAGTAGAGAGAAAAGAAAGGAAGAAAAGAAGGAAAGAAAGGAAGTCACAAGTACGGACCCAGATCACATGACCACTCCTTATCCATGTGGCTTATGCAAATCGAGATCAGCCACCAGAACACACCAACGAACCTCCATGGCCTAGAGCAAACCCTCAAAACTTCTATGAGGGCCAGCACAGCACTACAACCACACAACACCAAGAAGGATAGAAACCTGCTAATCCAGGCGTAGAACGTTGTTAGGGCTGCGTTTCACACTGAACATAAGGGTCTCAGCGTCTAATGACCCAGAACTCCATCAAGATATCTGGCCAAAACACCACTTCCAAATCTAGATTGTTACACACATAGGTCATTGCATGCCAAAGAAAGGGTAAGGACCCCTACTACACATGAGAAAGGTATTAGGCACCCCTATGCGCCCGACGAATTAGTCTTTCTTAGCTAACTCACTTGCATGTGTAACTAATGCATATGTGTGCTTGCTCCTTACTCTATGCCTAAAATTAGATGCTTGTTGCTATGCCAAAGTATGAGTAAAACATGCAAGAAACCAAATCTAGAACAGAAGAGCTAAAACTGATTGAGAAAACCATGCAATATAGGGCTTAGCCTTGCTATTTGTGCTCTAGACCAGGGCATGGTGCGTTAGAGAGGTGCGCCTATTTGTTGCACCTAGTTGTTGCGCCTGGTTATTGTGCCCTAGGCACTCTATTTCAAACAACAAGTTTCATTGCAACCATGATAGAATTCATGCAATCAAAACATGCAAACAAGCATATGAGAAGCATGCCTAGATGTAGGAAAGCTTTCCCATGGGTTTGGATCAAACCCATGGTGCTCGGCCTTTTCTCTTTGCTTCTTTGGTATGCTGTCAGTGACTCTCAAATTTCACAGCCATAAGACGGGCTGCAAACGTCAAAAATCACCTCTGTGGCATCGTGGGATGGTGGAGGAAGGTGCAGGTGCCATACTATGCAATGCAGATGAAGGTATGCAACTCATGCCGTCAACCTACCCTTGTGACATCGAACCCATTTACTGTTGTATTGACAATTGGCCAGAACGAAGCAGCTCCTAGGTTGTGAGCTCATTGGAGTGTCAAGAAGGTAGCAAAGGACAAGCGTAAGTGTAGGGATGGATTTTGTCTTGAACTCAATGGTCAATGGCCGCACTCAGACAACAGGAACCCATCACCAATTGACGTAACAAAGGTACGAAACTAATGTAAAATGAAGTAGGAAACAATCCGACAAACAAATATCGAGCCATTCAAGGAAATGGATAGCATAGTTACATCATGTGGTTAGTTTGCTTACCTAAGTTGACTAAAATTTGCCTCCCAATGGTGGCTTGTTGTAGCCTTTTTCTAGACGGCTCTGGACACGATGGTCGGACGTAGGTGAGGCTAGGAACCGAAGAGGATGTTGGGCTATGTGGGGTGCTCTTTGGTTCACTCACAGGTTTTGTTGGATGAAGGAGTGGGTACTCTCTTCTCTCAGGTTTTTCTCATATTTGGGTGCTATGTCGTGCCAGTGCAAAGTAGTGTTGTGTATGCCAAATGCCAGAGAGAGACATGTAAGGGTTGATGTATTAGGGGTTTAAAAGACTTGGAACTGAAGAGCCTTAGAACCCAAGGGTCTTCGAACCCAAGAGCCTCAACCACCTCCATAATGTCTACGTGAGTCATGCATTAGTAATGGCTTTGAGTGCAATTCAATTAATGGGATTGGATGGGAATTTAATTCTAGAATGAGGGCTTGATGGTCCATTCATATTAGAGTGCATGCCTAAGTAGCTGGCGACCAATGAAAGGTAAGAAAAACTGATGTCCGTAAGGTAGACAAACAGATTAGTATTTTTGAATTTAACTGATACAGGACACTGTGTGTCATCTCGTTGCACCAATTAATTGCGCTTGAAAGTTACACCTACTATACTATTGGGCTTGTATTTGAGTGCGTGGGTCAGCTTTAGTCTTGTGTTTAGGGTTTGGTTTATGGTGTTGGGTTGGAATAGGGTGCTAGGTAGGTTTGGGGAAAAAATGATTAAATCCGTCATGTCTAAAGCAAGTACTTCTGAAAAAGTCTGTCGACAAGTAATCTTAAAATCAAGGTGTCTATAAGGCCTAAAATATTAAATATGTTGTACGTTGATAATACCCTTCTTTTTCTCACTTCCACAAAGGATTGTATTATCAACTTGAAAAGAATATTATGTTGTTTTCAAGTTTGTTTAGGTTTAAAAATAAATTTTAATAAATCCTCTCTCACAGGGATTCGAGTCCCTAAGCAATTATTAAATAGATTTTAGTCCATTTTGGATTGCTCTACTATGTCTCTTTCAGTCAAGTATTTGAGACTGCTCTTGCATTACAGAAAAGCCTCCTATAGTGATTGGGCGCCTATGTTGAACAAAATTACGACTAAATTAGATACCTGGAAGGCTAAATACTTATTTATTGGGAGTCAACTCACTCTGCTTGACTCAATACTCTCTACTATACCTACTTATTATTTGACTGTTCTTCATTTACCTACTTATTTATTAGGTGTCTCTGTCATTTTTAGAAATGTTTCTTTTTGGCCGTTGAGCTTCTGAAAATAGTAAGTTCATTTGTTATTTTTGTTAATTACTCGTGTTACCCTAGTAAGTTGGGGATTATACTTGTATCTTGACTTTTGTTATTTTTGTTGCTTGACGGTGACATACATCGTCAAATTTATATTAAATGAAATCCTAACGTTTACAAAATAGGGAAAAAAAATAATGACGTCAAACTCCGTGACTTGGTCAACAACGACGTTGAGTGACCAAAGATGGAAAGGTACACTACGCATCCGGACCCAGTCTGCCCCTAGAATTCACTTCTTGTATTAATTAATGTGGGGATTTTTTTTTTTTTTACCGCGTTTGTGAGGAGCAAAAAAACGTGTGGGCCCTCCTCTCATAAAATGAAACGCACGGATCAACTGCGGATTACTGCAAGTCCACACTTTACTACCTGACATGCCGTAACCCAACCGAGCGACCACCATTACTCCACCCATCACTCTCTCTTTCGCCGCCTCCTTCCATCCTCCACCCGTCCTCCGTCTCCGCCTCGGAGTTCCCAGGGTTCGAGCTCCACCTCCCGGTCGAACTACATTAGTGTTGGAGACCGGTGATGGCCGCCGCTGCCGGCCCTGTGCTGGTTCACGTGGCTGTCGTGGTGCTCTGCCTCCTCTGTTTCGTCACCGCCCAAGTCTCCTGTGAGCTCCAACTCTTTCCCTCTTTCTGGTGTTTGTTGTTTTCTTCCCTGTCTCTTCGGTGAAGTCAGCTAGCCGGTCAGCTTCTCCAAAAGGGGGTTTTGTTCTGTCCAATTAAAGATGGTTTTTTTTTCCTTTCTCCTTGGGTATTTTTTATTATGGTATCAAATGGGATTGTTGGTATTTGATTATACTTTCATTCATCCGGCTTGTGTAGGATTTAGATATTCTTTGAGCAGGAAAAAATGGGCAGATGTAATTTTACGTACTGAAGCTGTTGCAAGATTGGAGCTTTTGTAAGCTCATAATTGGTGATTGAGGTGTTCTTACTAGGGGTATCGGCATGTAAGCTGTTAGAGAATCACTCTAAATAATTCAAAAATAAATGAATAATCTAACGGACGTCTGTGCAGCCGTTCGGTGATGATAGAACCATGGAATAGGAATTTTTGGGACACCCGAGCCAGACGTTTACTGCTCCATTTCGGATCAGGGAATTTTCGAACATCTGAGCCAGATGTGTGCTATTTTATTCATCAAAACAGTGTTTGAGCGGATGTCCGCTATAGCGTAATTCTATTTTCTATTTTCAAATTTATAAGGTTTTAAACATGACAGTTGCTCCCTTTATAAGATATTGATCACAAAATTTATTCCCTTTGAATTTAAAAGGAGATATAATTACATTATCTTATCTAGATATAAGGAAGAATAATTTCATCTCCTTGGGCAGATGTAATTTTACGTACTGAAGCTGTTGCAAGATTGGAGCTTTTGTAAGCTCATAATTGGTGATTGAGGTGTTCTTTCTAGGGGTATCGGCATGTAAGCTGTTAGAGAATCACTCTAAATAATTCAAAAATAAATGAATAATCTAACGGACGTCTGTGCAGCCGTTCGGTGATGATAGAACCATGGAATAGGAATTTTTGGGACACCCGAGCCAGACGTCTACTGCTCCATTTCGGAACAGGGAATTTTCGAACATCTGAGCCAGATGTGTGCTATTTTATTCATCAAAACAGTGTTTGAGCGGATGTCCGCAATAGCGTAATTCTATTTTCTATTTTCAAATTTATAAGGTTTTAAACATGACAGTTGCTCCCTTTATAAGATATTGATCACAAAATTTATTCCCTTTGAATTTAAAAGGAGATATAATTACATTATCTTATCTAGATATAAGGAAGAATAATTTCATCTCTTAAATCATATCGGAGATATTATGTTCGAGAGAAAGGTTTTCATGAAATGCTTCTTGTGTGAATTATATATGTGATATTATATTAGAAAGATAGGATTTCGTGAAAAACTTCTTGTGTGTGACTACATAGATCTACATCTTCTTGGAGGAAAAAAAAAGTGATTGTATGGCTTCTAACCAGAAAGAGACAATTATATGAGTTCTCAGAAACGAGAAGGAAGCTAATTGTGTACTTCGAGAGGATTAAAGTGTGGCTCTATTGTTTGTCTACAAGGAGTAGACAGAAAGGTATTTCAGTCATTCTTTTGTAGTCAGTTGTAAATGCACGCATAGCAATTCTTCCTTGCTGACACCTGAGAGTAGTTCAGCTAGAATTCGCTGCACTGTGGGGGTCAAATAATGCTTTAAGCATTGGTATTTGATAACACCCTAGTACTGCATGTAGATAATCTTCTCAAAAAGATTTTTCGTCATACACAAGTAAGATCTTTTTATATTCTCTGAAAAATTTATTTTTACATAGATCCTTTCTTACATATTCTTTGTATTTTCATTATAATTAATCATTTTATTTGTGTCCGGTGATAATAATCTTAAAGCATTATTACGTTAATTGATTAGGTTATGGTAGCAACAAGATGAGGATGTTAGGACAGAATCTTGTCAAACTTAAAAAGTATGATGACTCTGACTACAACACGTAGAGACACAATGTGTTGTTTATGCTGGAGTTGATGGGCGTGGATGAAGCTCTAATTGATCCATGTCTTATTGTTGACGAAGGTAAATCACTTAAAACAATTTTGGTTGTAGTGGCTACAAAGAAAAGATGAATGAAGGCCAACTTTTTATGTAAGGGCTTGATCTTTCGTAACCTCAAAAAGAGGATTGTGGATTCCTACTCCAAAATAGAGATTGTGAAGGGATGTTGGTCTCCGTAGAGAAGCAGTACAAGGATGATAATGGTATAATCAAAATTCACATTGTTAACAAATTCAAAGACTGTAAGTTCTCAAAGGACATGCCTATGCTTCCGTAAATCAAGGATTTGTTGCAAATCAATCAAAAGATGGTCGAAGATGAGATGAAATTTCAAAAAAGATATCTGGTTAGGTGCATTTTAAATAAATTACCAACGGATTGAACCTACTTTACTGATATTTTTCTCAAGAAGACAGAAATCAAGATAGATGATCTATTGTGATTCATTAGAATCGAGGCTGAGGCAAAGTTGAGAGCAAAACATGATGTGATTATGAAGCAAGTAACTACGACTAATGTTATTTCTTTGGTCGAATTTAAGGTGGATAAGCGACTAAACTATGGTGCTAAAGACAATAGGTTTATGACTAATCAGAAGAAAAGGAAGCCAAATCTCAAGAACTTAGCCATTAAAGC
This sequence comes from Posidonia australis, assembly GCA_024699735.1. Classification (NCBI taxonomy): domain Eukaryota; kingdom Viridiplantae; phylum Streptophyta; class Magnoliopsida; order Alismatales; family Posidoniaceae; genus Posidonia; species Posidonia australis. Next base: position 1,229 of record JAMKQA010002335.1, on the reverse strand, counting down.
TCTAGATTTCAAGAAATTTAAAGAGGTCAATGCATGCTTTAAGTGCAGAAAGACAAGTCATTGGCAATAATTTTGCAAGATGCAAGAGCTGAACAATATTGTGGCGATGATTAGACATGTGAATGTTAAGAGCAATGAGATCGATTAGTGGTTAGATTCTGGTGCTACATGCCACATCTGCAATAATTGAGTATTGTTTTCTTCCTATTAGCTAGCGATAGGAAATGAGACAATGGAGATGGCAAATCACATGCAATTAAATGTCTTGGGCGTTAGCCAAGTAGTGTTGGAGTTGTCTTCTGGGAAGACATTAACATGAAGCAATGTGAAGCACATAGCAGATACAGCAAAGAATTTCATTGTTGATGTTGTTTTGATAATTATGGACTGTAGTGGTGTGTCGAAAAAGGCAAAGTAATTTTTTCCTTTAATGTGGTGTATTTTGGGAAGGCTTTTAAAATTGAAACAATGTATAAACTTGTCGTTGTAAATGTACAGTTGATTTCTATTAATGAAATAAATTCTGATTCTACTTATTTGAATGAGTTATGGCACCATAAAGTTGTGCATATGCATTATAAGAGAATTAAAAAGATGTCTAATATTGTACTTATTCCAAAATATAGGGGTAATATACAAGAAAAGTGTGAGATTTGTGTATAAACGAAGATCATTAAAAAGTCCTTTAAGAGAGTTTCTAGGAGTACAGTTGGTTCATTCTAAAACTTGTGATTTCAGAAGCTTCACCAGTAAAGGCAGGATGAAGTACTTTCTTACCTTCATATATAACTACTTTAGATATGCTTTTGTTTATCTGTGGAAGTCAAAAGATTAAATTTTTGAGAAGTTTATATGGACTTCAAGGCTCGAGCAGAAAGACAAACAAGAAAGAACTTGAAGAGACTGAGAAGTGACAGAGGAGGGGAATACTGTTCAAGGAGTTCGTGACATTCCACACAATATGGAATTGAGAATGAAACCACAATTTTATATTGTCTACAATCGAATAGAGTAACAAAAAGGAAGAATAGGATCCTCACTGATATGGTCAATTTTATACTACTGACAACTAGGTTGCCGAACTATTACTGGAGTGAAGCAGTTCTTTTAGCAAGTTATATTCTAAATAAAGTACCTTTTTCCAAGATGGAAACGACATCACATGAACTCTGGTTTAAGATTCAACCTAGTCTGGGTTCTATTAGAGTGGGCAGGGGGGGGGGGGGGGT
>JAMKQA010002334.1:0-16652 GCA_024699735.1 Posidonia australis | reverse complement strand
AAAGAGGGATAACCTAGTATCTTTCAACTACCTCAAACCTCGGCAACTACGTTCAAGACTAACAACATGTCTCATCGAGGTCTCATACCCCTACTAGTTGTCGTCCCAACACTACGTGGATCCAGAACAAACATTGTAAATATCTTTTAAAAAACATGCGAGTTTTATTCAAAAACCACCTTTTAAAACACTTCCATTACAAGAAATACCTTCCACAAATCATCATTCCATTCATAGGGATTTTCAACAAAATACAGCATGCCAAATCATCACATAAAACTACGCACATTTAACTGTAGACACCCCATATGCTTGCAATAGAATCCAAACCCTAGGTCAAACCTTAAACCCTAGGTCAAACTCAAAACCCTAAACCAAACGCAAAACCCTAATCCAAACCCTAAAACCTAAACCCTAAACCAAACCACAAACCCTAAAAACCCTAAACCAAACCACAAACCCTAAAAACCCTAAACCCTAGGTCAAACCACCAGTCAAACCTTAAACCATAAGTTAAACCCCAAACCCTAATTTCAAACCATAACAACCTAACCACTTCCCACAATCATCATACCTACCTATAACAACCTCTAACTACCTAAACAAACCCTAACTACTTCCCACCTTCATCATAACCACCTATAACAACCTTAACCACTTAAACAAACTCTAACAACTTCCCACTTAATCTAACAACTCTAACAACTTCCCACTTAATCCAACAGCCTCTAACTAACCACAACAATCCATAATAACTATGGCAAGCCTATAAATACCCTCCATTTGCAAGAAAAAAAAGGAGGGAAAAAAGAGAGAGAAAAAGTTTTGAAAAATCCCAAGGAGAACTTCCAAGGTATTTTTCTCTCAACCAGAGCAACCAGAGAGGTCCAGGAGCAAAGAGGAAGCTCGGGGAGGAGAAAAATCTGAGTTTCAAGTCATCTCCAGTGAGCTTCGGCGAACTCCGACAGCCAACACCTCTGGCCACTCAAGTATGCCCTCCATTGACCTCAATTTACTTCAGAAATAATCTCCTAAGTCTCCCTCTTCCTTCCCCGACCTATTCCAGCAGAGCCAGGGGGTTTTCCTAGCTGGAATCAAGCTTTCAGGCCTTACCAGAGTCGTTCTTCGGTGACAGGGGTGGGGGCACAAATCCAGTGTTCAATTTGTGCCCCATTTAGCTTGATCATCCTCCCACGGACCTCCTCTTGTTTCTCCACCCGTTGAAACTCCGCTTCAGTCACTGTGGAAGGCACCAGTGGGAGCTCACCAGAATCGCGACATCTCGTCATTGCCGGGGAAGACAATGAACAGTGCTACACGATGGAGCATCTCTAGCTCCGCTACACCTCTCCAAGCCTCCAAAAACAATCCTTGATGCGCCCCCAGCACTCCAGAGCAATCAAAGTCAAGCTTCATGCCCTGGATTACTCCCGCAGCCATGCTCACTGGAGAAGACGATGGCGACGGCAGGCGGAACCCAAAATCGAGAGGGTAGCCACCATTCTTGCTCCTGGATGATGGAAAATCATCCTCTCAGTGTCCCCAAGCCTCCAGGAGCCCTGAGCACCACGCCACAGTCCTCTAGAACCACCATCTTCCTCAGTGCTGTCGCCAGAGTCGCGTCGATGGCGAGGGAGGTGGGGGGCCAGTTTCAGCCATCGAGCCTCAGATCCAAACCGTTGGATCTCTTCCCCTCCTTCTATTCTTGTTCCCAGTGGAGCCTAATGAATGATCAGGCATCCCAAGCGGTCGTCGACGGCAGAGCTTCGTCGCCGGCGGCCTTCCCCCCTTTTCTTAAAAAAAAATAAAAAAAAATAAGTTTTCTTTTGAATAAACTACTGTGCTTTTCTTTGATTGCGCTGAGGTCCCTCTTTTCTTACAAATAGGTCCTTTTTTCTTACAGTTAGGTCCTTACAATAGATTTTAAATCGTTTTAATAATGTTGATTTGGAAATATTGCAATGTACCCCCCGAGCTTTCTTATTAATGTTTTCCATGCTTTAAAGTTTGACATAAACCCTCTGAATTTCTTTTCATGCATTTAAGTACAACATATTTGCATTTCAAACCCTAAGCTTTATTAAAAACTATTCTGAATGCATATTGTTCTAGCATAATTGCAAATTAAACCCTAGAAATTCAAATATTTACTCAAATGTGCTCAAAAATTGCATTTAAAACCCTAAGCTTCATTAAAATAGTTCTGAATGCATATCTCTCAGTTTAAATTGCAAATTAACCCCTGGATATTCAAATATTCACTCAAAAGTGTTCAAAATTGCATTTTAAACCCTCAATTTCACTGATTTCTCACGAATGCATGTTTTCTAGGGTAAATTTACATGTCAGTCCCTGAACTTCCTAGATTTCAAACTTTAGACCTTTTTCTTGCACATTTAACCTTGAAATACTTTAGAATTGCATTAAATGCATGTTTTATTGGCAAAATTGCATGTTGAACCCTAGGAATCCAGATTTTGACAAAAAATGCACAGTTTTGCACATTTGACCCAAGTTTTCTTCAAAATTACATAAAATTTGTTTTCCTATGTATTTTTGATGATTTGGCTTTAGAATTTCATCCTTCATTCAGAATTTATGAATTTTACACAAAAACCCCTGGAATTTACACTTTTTACTCTCACATGCATTTTGTAGATTTTGTTGCTATTTTTCATACATATTTTCTCATGTCTTCTTTCTTGCATTATGCACACACTTCTGACTTGTTTCAAACTCAATTTTTACACTGTTTCTCGGATTTCTTTCGACTTTTACAATTTTATTTTGATTTGACTTTTTTATCGCCCGAGGACGTACATTAACAGACTTAACAATGTCGACATTGTCCCAAATGAGGATTATTTTCCCCAATTTGATTTTCTCAGATTTATTCAAATTTCCGCTGATTTGCGAGACACTTTCCGAGTATTCTCAATTTTCACAATTTTCCTCATCGCCCAAGGGCATACAGTAAAGTGGCATTATTAATGTCTACATTTGTTTCTCGGATTATCATTTTTTCTTTTCTCTTTTCATTTATTTGATTTGGCATGTTTTCCAGTCATATTTAGCATGTGCACTCAGAATAGGCAAGCATACACACAAATAGACCATTGGCAAGTAGGAAACCTAAAAACACCGAGTTCCTCGAGCGCATAGGGGTGCCTAACCCCTTCCCCATGCCTAACAAGAATCCTTATCCTTTCTTTGGCCCGCATTTATTTATGCACTACATCCATTAAGCACGGAGCATGCATATGTTTTCTTCGCCTTAATTTCTTTTTGGTTTTCCTTTATGATTGGTTTTCTTTGTCTTTCCATTAAAAGACTAGATGGTGACTCCTTTCCTTATCCTTTTTCTTATCTTTCGTTGGTGTTTCTGAGTCTAGTCTTCTTCTCCGGATTCACCATCTTCGCTGTGACCGTAGCGGGATTCCTCGTGTGCTTCCACACACCGTAGGAGAGCTGTGTAGGGTCCACCGGCATGGTCACAGGAACTGGCGACTCTGTTGGAGATAACCAGATTCTAGCTTTTGTTTTGGTTTTCTTGTCTTTGGTCTATTTATATACTTTGTGCTTGTTTGCTTGTTCTATTTGCTTGTACATATTTGACTAAACATGCCTTTTTGTGCCTTTTTACACCATTGCCATGCCACCGCACATGCACATGACCTAATTCATGCTTTTTATTGAGATACTTGCTTTTATTCACTTACTTGTGAGCACTACACCAGCACATGTCATGTTCATGACTTTTTAGATGCCATGATTGTGTGTTTTCTTCCCTTTTTTTTGTATTTGCCATGATTATGAGAGTAGAGACGTGTTTGCCTCCCTATTTGGTTAAAATAAAACACACAAACTCAGATAAACAAGTAATAAGGCATAACTAGAGACAAATGCTCACAATTCCCTACGGTTTAATAAAACACAAGTCAAAGACACAAAAGTATATCGCATGATTGGTCATATAAGGCATGCATCCTCTCCTCTGAGTCCACCCATAGTTTGCGATGAACAATTCTAGTAGCTCGTTCTATAGCTTTGGCGTAGGGCATGTTGCTAGTTTGTCTCCCCTTGTCTAGGATCGTGTCAGTGCTAGTAGAGGGTATAACTCCATGCAACTGCAGGAGACGAGGCCACCAACGCACCACCCGATCACTGCCTGCGCTTCGGCCAGGATTTAGAATGGAAACCTACTTTTCTAACTAGAGTCAAAACCTAAAACTCATGAGTGCGTCCCGTGTGGTCAACCCCATATAGGACATGCATGGTGAAAGAGTGCACTTTTGGACATTCATCTGCATTGTGTCATGGCATGCCAATTTAATAACTCGCATTTGTCTTTGCGTCGTTGTCCAGGTTCTGATACCTGATTCTCTTGCCTGTTTTCTCAAGTAGCTTGTTGTGAGGTCCTCAGCTAGGAGCTCAGGTGTCTCCGTTGCAGGCGGCCTCCCGTGGTTGTTTTATCTTGTCTTTTTTGAACTACTGATCACTTTTTGACTATGGTTCGTCTTAGAGCTCGTGTGTTTGTCTTTGCTGTGGCTCCATTCATATTCGCTTGCGGTCAGCCATGGCCCAACCGACCAACAAGCCCCCTATTGTTCTGGAGGAAATCCTGTATCCAGTTCCTTCATCTTTCACTTCTTCTGCTTCTCCTTCCCTCCATGCATTCCGTTTTAGAGCTCAAGGGGACTCTGAACCCACTTTAGGGCATTTGCAGGCACTCATCGCTCGGGAGCCTGTCGCTGAATCCATTGCAATGATCTCTACACAGGTTCCATAAGTGCCAGATGCACCTCCTTCCTTGGGCTTTCCTGTTCTAGGAATTCAGTCGGTTGCGGCTACTTCTGCCATAGGGTCCGTCCCTTTCCCGTTTTTGCCTTCTGACCCATCCATCGATGAGTCTTCTACCATGCAACCACAGCATCTGATGGCTCTCGCAAGGAGGCTACAGTGCTTGGCTCTTTATCTGGGTCCTACTTCTGCTTCTTTTCCCTTGATCCCTGACGTTTCGATGCAGACCACCTTAGCATTGCAGGCTCATTCCACATCACTTTCGCCCATGCCATCGCCTCACCTCTTCACTACTCTGGAGATGAGGACATCATCTTTGCCTCTTGCACCTTCATTGCACTATGCACAACATGTGACTCCATCACTTGGGGGCCACTCTTGTTCTTATTCCTCTACGGGGGGTCTAACCTAAAGTTTGCCAGTTTGCAATGCACCAATCTGACCCAACACATGCAAATACCCTTGATCAAGTAGGAGACAACCGCCATAGTAGATATTAGCTCCAACAGAGATACAATCTTAATGTCACAAGCAGATTCAACATTCACAGTGACAGTCTCAATTTCAATAATGGTTTTGATGGCTTTGGTTACACCAGCCTCGATTCTGGTTTCCAGTGGCACTGCAAGGAGTTACTTTGAACCTCAATGGCATCGGTAAGACAACAAAAATAAGGATTGGAGCTGTATCCTTTTTCCCTTTATTTCCTTTGTTTTTCTTTGCATGTACCAAAACACAAAAAAAAAGCACAAAAGTTGAAAAAAGAAGAAGAAAACAAACAAAACAGAAAAACATTAAGAACAATAAAAAAAATAAAAGTTTGTTTGTCAATAACATTCTGCCTAATGATGAAAAATTGGAAAGGCTCGCCTATGTCAGAATGGATTATCCCTCTTCAGTTGTCACTACTTAGACAACCAAGTTGGCGAGGGAGCCACCAAACATCAAAGCCAGACAAAATGTCCAAGCTCTGCAAGGATCCTGCACCTCCAAGACGAAGATAAAATGTTAGGGGTGCCTGAGAGTGTGAGCCAGAAAAGAAAACATACATTCGCAAGTGTATAAAAGAATAGAGAAGACAGAAGCCGAAGACAGAATTCAACCCAAGAGTGAAGGGCGTGCGTTGTAGCTCTACCCTTACCGTACCTTGGAGAGGAGTTGGAGTATGCGCTCAGTAAAATCACACCTTTGAGGGATTGACCCACCCTCTTGCAATAAAGGTTACTTGAATAGATCGGACGCATATTACCTCCAAGTCAAGATTAGAGTGAAACCACATGTCTATGACGGAGTAAAAGAAAATTCAATGATATTAAAAAGAAAAGTAGGTGCAGGACGTTAAAGAGTTTGGCATGGAGCCAAGTCCATTACATCACCTTATAGCGAGTTCGAGTGCCACCGCTACCCAACGAGAGCCACCAATGACTTGCGAATCTCTGTAGTGTCAACTGAGCTGAAGGTGTTATCCTCCTCTAACAGGCGTACAACTTTCCAACCTAACTGAGGGCAAACAAACAGCTGAGCTAAACAAGCAAATGATCCAGATAATGAACTCATTGAACAAGCAAAGTAATAAACAAGCAACTAAAATCACACTTAATCAACAAGACATGCATTCCTTGATCATACAAAAGGGTCATTCTTAAATAACTAAATTGCTCACAATAATAGAGTCCACCATAATAGTCATAATCATCACAGTTTTGCTTCGATGAATTCTTTTTGTTTTCATATGGGCTTGTTCAACAGGTTTTCGCCAATTACCTTCAGTCAAGGGCATTTCAGCTGCTCTTTGGTCAAAAGTCACATATCATGTGTTTGACAGAACATCAACTTACTATGTAATTGAACTAGAGCCTTCGACCAGGGGCATATAAGCTGCTTTGTGAAAAGGAGGACTGTTTTAAGAACGCTTGGTGCGAATTATTGTCCAAATGATGGTCAGGTGCACCTTCTTATAAAGAAATGACATTCATTACATAGTGGCTCCTACAAAGCGACAACTACAGCAGGACATTGTAGCGAGTCAAGCATCAGATCTGGGGCATCGTTGGCATGTCACAAACACTCTAAATTTGCGATGGCATTGGACATAGACAACAATTCCTCCATTGCTTCAATTGATATTCCCCACAGCGGCGACGATCCAAGGTGCACTGGTACTTGAATAAGATCCCCTTGGCAAATTTTATTGGCTAAACTAGTTATCTGGGGCCCCTAGCTTTCTTCAGTTCCTTTCTTTCAATAACATCCTTATCTTTCCGATACCAGGGGCATGTCAGCTTCCTTTTGGTATTAATCTCATGTTACCAGGGGCATGTCAGCTGCCTTTTGATATTGTTCTCCTGATATTGGTATTATGTCATTTGTCCTTTTGATATCTTGCCTTCCGAACCGTCACCAACTGTCTCTCGGTTGGCGTGTTCACTTATCAGCTTTCTGGATCGTCACCGACTGCCTCTCGATTGGTGTGTTCGCTTTTCAGATTTCCGAACCATCACCGCCTACTTCTCGAATGATGTGTTTCTTTATCCTCTTCTGAACTATCACCAACTGCCTCTCGGTTGGTGTGTTCACTTTTCTGATTTCCAAACCATCACTGCCTGCTTCTCGGATGATGTGTTTCTTTATCCTCCTTTTGAACCGTCACCGACTGTCTCTCGGTTGGCGTGTTCACTTTTCAGATTTCTGAACCATCACCGCCTGCTTCTCGGATGATATGTTCGTTTATCCTCTTTCGGAACCGTCACCGACTGCCTCTCAGTTGGCATGTTCGCTTTTTGGATTTTCGAACCATCATCACCTACTTCTCGGATGATGTGTTCAGTTGTCCTTCTTCTGAACCGTCACCGAGTGTCTCTCGGTTGGCTTGTTCTCTTTTTGGATTTCTGAACCATCATCGCCTGCTTCTTGGATGATGTGTTCGTTTATCCTCTTTCTGAATCATGACCGCTTGCTTCTCGAATGATGTGTTCGTTTATCCTCCTTCAGAATCGTCATCGACTGCCTCTCGATTAGCGTGTTCACTTTTCGAATTTTTGAACCATCACCGCCTGCTTCTCGGATGATGTGTTGGCTTTCCCTCCTTTTGGACCGCCACCGATTGTCTCTCGGTTGGCGTGTTCACTTTTCGTATTTTCGAACCATCACCGCCTGCTTCTCGGATAATGTGTTCATTTACCCTTCTTCTAAACCGTCACCAACTGCCTCTCAGTTGGCGTGTTCTCTTTTCAGATTTCTGAACCATCACCACCTACTTCTCGGATGATGTGTTCTTTTATGCTCCTTCGGAATCGTCATTGACTACCTCCCGTTTGGCGTATTTGCTTTTCGGATTTCTGAACTATCACCACCTGCTTCTTGGATGAAGTGTTTAGATGCCCTCCTTCTGGACCGCCACCGACCGCCTCTCGATTGGCGTGTTCGCTTTTCGGATTTTCAAACCATCACCGCCTGCTTCTCGGATGATGTGTTCGTTTATCTTCCTTCTGAACCGTCACCGACTGCCTCTTGGTTGGCGTGTTCACTTTTCAGATTTCCGAACCATCACCACCTGCTTCTTGGATGATGTGTTCATTTATCCTCCTTCTGAACCATCACCGACTGCCTCTCATTTGGCGTGTTCGCTTTTTGGATTTCTGAACCATCACCGTGTGCTTCTCTAATGACGTGTTCGTTTATCCTCCTTCTGAACCGTCACCGACTGCCTCTCGGTTGGCATGTTCGCTTTTCGAATTTTTGAACCATCATGGCCTGTTTCTCGAATGATGTGTTTGTTTATCCTCCTTCTGGACCGTCACCGATTGCCTCTCGGTTGGCATGTTCGCTTTTCAGATTTTTGAACCATCACCACCTGTTTCTCGGATGATGTGTTCATTTATCTTCCTTTTGAACCATCACCGACTGCCTCTTGGTCGGCGAGTTTGTTTTTCGGATTTCCGAACCATCACCGCCTACTTCTCGGATGATGTGTTCGTTTGTCCTTCTTTTGAACCAGCACCGACTGCTTCTCGGTTGACTGATTCGCTTTTTTTCTTTGTCTTCTATTACCAAGTATTTTCTTCGGATATTGTGTCAACTCACTTATGGGTTGATTTCCCAAACTATCCGATTGGCATCCGTCAACTTGCCTGTGGGTTCGAGACCTACCATGCCCCATTCGATCCTTGCTCAGAGAATTTGGTATCGATGGTGCCATCTTTGGTTGTGCTCCAAATGGATTACACCAACCTTCCTTCTATGGACCGGTACCCTATATTGCGCAATGGGCAAGGTGTCTATCCTGTTGGTCAGCAGGTCCGTTGTCTTGTTGTGCCCCCTTTCTCTTGGGCTGGTATCCTAAACCACCCGGGCAATACTTGTGGTTCCCAATGGATTCCCCACTTGCCTTGTTCCTTCCCTTCTTTTGAGCTGGTAGTCCAAACTACCCGGATGACTTCCGTGACCAGTCACTTTTCGATCGGCAAGCATCGTGAGTCTTGTTCGGCGCTTTTCTCGACAAGTGTGATAACCAATCATGTCTTTTAGGAGCTGATTGGTCGTCAACTTGTCAGCATTTGTCATTTGTATTGGTTTCTGTGGTTTCGACTTCATCTGTGGCATTCTGGGAGGCAGGACAGGACTTTTGATGCTTTCACTGACTAGCAGCTGGTTGCCAGTAGCCAACTCTTTCTTGCAACTTCAGGCAAAGCATCTTTGTCAACTCCGAGCGACGATCTCCACCTCCGGCTCTCTTTTCCATGAAAGAAGGGGCGGGGTGTCTTTGTCAACCGTTAGCATCGGTCTCTGTTCCATTCGTCCTCCGACCTCGCTTAGGGAGGGACATCTGTAGGCACCTCATATGCTTACAATAGAATCAAAACCCTAATTAAAACCATAGGTCAAACCTTAAACTCTAATTAAAACCCTAGGTCAAACCTTAAACCCTAGGTCAAACTCAAAACCCTAAACCAAATGCAAAACCCTAATCCAAACCCTAAACCCTAGGTTAAACCCTAATCCAAACCCTAAACCAAACCACAAACCCTAAAAACCTTAAACCCTAGGTCAAACCCTAAGTTAAATCCTAAACCATAAGTCAAACCCCAAACCTTAACAACCTAACAACTTCCCACCTTCATCATAACCACCTATAACAACCTCTATCCACCTAAGCAAACCCTAACTACTTCCCACCTTCATCATAACCACCTATAACAACCTTAACCACTTAAATAAACTCTAACAACTTCCCACTTAATCTAACAACTCTAACAACTTCCCACTTAATCCAACAACCTCTAACTAACTACAACAATCCATAACAACCATGGCAAGCCTATAAATACCCTCCATTTGCAAGAAAAAAAGGAGGGAAAAAAAGAGAGAAAAAGTTTGGAAAAATCTCAAGGAGAGCTTCCAAGGTATTTTCTCTCAACTAGAGCAACTAGAGAGGTCCAGGAGCAAAGAGGAAGCTCGGGGAGGAGAAAAATCTGAGTTTCAAGTCATCTCCAGCGAGCTCTGGTGGCCAACACCTCTGTCCTCTTAAGTATGCCCTCCATTGACCTCAATTTACTTCAGAAATAATCTCCTAGGTCTCCCTCTTCCTTCCCCGAGCGATTCAGCAAGGCCAGGGGATTTCCCTAGCTGGAATCAAGCTTTCAGGCCTCACCGAAGTCATTCTCCGGCGACAAGGGTGGGGGCATGAATCCATTGTTCGATTCGTGCCCTATTCGGCTTGATCTTCCTCCCACTGACCTCCTCTTACTTCTCCACCTGTCAATACTCTACTTTAGTCGCTGTGGAAGGCACCAGTGGGAGCTTGCCAAAATCACAACATCTCACCATCGCCGGGGAAGACAATGAACAGTGCTACACAATCGAGCGCCTCCAGCTTCACCGCACCTATCCAAGCCTCCAAAAACATTCCCCGACGCGCCCCCAGCACTCCAGAGCAATCAAAGTCAAGCTTTGTGCCCTGGATTACTCCCTCAATCGGTGTTACATCCTACCCCCTTAAAAGAATTTCGTCTCCAAAATTCACTTCTAGTAGAATAAATAGGAGTATCACATTTGGATATCAACCTCACGTTCCCAGGTAGCCTCCTTCATGCCATGGTGCTGCCATTGAACCAATTCCAAGGGGATGACCTTGTTCATGAGGACTTACTCTTTCTGGTCTAGTATCTGTACTGCATCCTCTATCATAGACAAGTCCTCTAGGAGCTCCTTTGGCTGTGCCTGTATCACCTAGGATGCGTCTACCAAACACCTCTTCAGCATGAACATATGGAAGATGCTATACAAACTAGTAAGCTTTGAAGACAAATCCAACTTGTATGCCACCTCACCAACCCACTTGGTAATTAAATGCGGTTCGATGTAGCAGGGACTCAGCTTACCTCGTTTCCTAAACCACGCTGCTCCCCTGGTTGGTGATACTTTTAAGAAAACGAAGTCTCCTATCTTGAATTCTAAGGGTCTCCACTTCTTATCTACATAACTCTTCTAACGGCTCTATCTTGTCCTTGTATTGATGTACAATATTAGGACCAACAAGCTGCCTCTCGTCCACCTCGCTCTAACAAGTGGGTGTCCTGCAAGGTCTACCATATAACGCCTCATAAAGAGTCACTCCAATACTAGCATGATAGCTATTGTGGTAAGCAAACTCGATCAAAGGCAGATGATCCTCATAGCTACCACCAAAATTTAAAATGCAGGCCTACAACAAATCCTCCAGTGTTTGAATTGTCCTCTTTGTCTAACCATTAGTCTAAGGGTGAAGAGTAGTACTAAAATTCAACACTATACCAAATACCTCCTGCAACGCTCCTCAGAACCTCGAGGTGATTCGTGTGTCTCTGTTAGACACAATTGACACTAAGACACCATGTAGTCGAACAATTTCTACCACGTACAACTATGCCAGCCGAGTCAAGGGAAGATTTACCCTCGTAGGCAGGAAGTGTGCTGATTTTGTGAAATGGTCCACAATTACCCAGACTGTATCATTTTTCCTCTTTGTTCTGGGCACCTAATAATGAAATCCATCGACACATGTTCCCACTTCCAAACTAGAATGTTCAGAGGTTGTAGATTCCTCTAGGATTTTGGTGCTCAATCTTCATCATCTAGCAAGTTGTATTTCTCGCCACATACTTAGTAATTTCCCTCTTCATCTCAGACCACCAGAAGTTACTCTTCAGATCCTTGTACATCTTGGTGCTTCCTAGATGAATAGTATATTTGGAGTGGTGGGCTTCATCAAGCAGTCTCTGTTTCACCTCATCCACTTGAGGCACATACAACTGCAAGTCATATCTAAGCCCTCCGTCCACACCAATAGAGAACTGAGGTGCCTCTCCCGCTTTGAGCTTCTACCAAGTATCCCTCACAAGGGGATCCAACTACTAAGCTACAATAATGACTTCCATCATCCTCGGGTGAACAGACAAATTAGCCACCAAGGTTCTGCCAGATCTCTGAGATTGCCTCTGTAGTCTGCACTCAACTAAATCCTCAAGCAGTTGCCATTCCTTAATCATCAAGTTGGCTATAATATGAGTGCACCTGCTCAGAGCATTTGTGACGACAATTGCTTTTCTCGGGTGGTATGACAAGCCGAAGTTATAATCCTTGATGTATTCCACCCATTTTCTCTATCTCAAGTTCAGATCTTTCTACGTGAAGATATACTTCAGGCTTTTGTGATCTATGAACACTTCAAACTGTTCATTATATAGGTAATGCCTCCAAATTTTCAAGGCAAACACAACAGCAGCCATTTCCAAATCGTGGGTGGGATAATTCTTCTCATGATCCTTTAGTTAGCGTGAGGCAAACGCCACCACCCTACCGTGTTGCATTAGAATACATCCTAAGTTAGTCCCATAAGCGTCATTGTAGACGGTGAAACCACCACTCCCAGATGACAAGGTCAAAATTGGGGCTATGACCAAACAGACTTTTAGCTCCTTGAAGCTCTCTTCACACTGGCAATCCCAAGCAAAGTGCACTTTCTTCTTAGTCAATCTGATCAAAGGTGCAGCAATTCTGGAGAAATCCTAGATGAATCTCTGGTAATATCCCACTAAACTAAGAAAACTCGTGATCTATATCATAATCTTCGACTTGGCCCAACTGTTTACTGCTTCCACTTTGGCTAGATCTACCTTGATGCCATCCCTTTAGATGATATGTCCAAGAAAGGCAACTTCTTCTAGCCAAAACTCGCACTTGAAGAACTTGGCATGTAACTATTGCTGCCTTAATGTCTTTAGTACGGTCCTCAAGTGCATCTAATGTGTCTCTATATTCGGAGAATACACCAACACATTATTCACAAAGATCACCATAAACTGATCCAAATTGGGCTTAAACACCCTATTCATCAAGTTCATGAAAGCTATTGGTGCATTTGTCAGTCCAAATGGCATAACCAGAAACTCGTAATGGCCATTCTGGATTCGAAAAGCTGTCCTCTGCACATTTGGCTCCCGGATCTGAAGCTGGTGATACTCGAATCTCAAATCTATCTTGGAGAAAACTAATGTTCCCTGCAACTGATCAAACAAATCATTAATCCTAGGTAGTGGATATTTATTCTTAATAGTAATCTGGTTCAACATCCGATAGTCCATGCAGAGCCGGAGTGAACCATCATGCTATTCTTCATACCAAAGTTTTTCAAAAGTTCCTTAGTGTAGTCCTAAGAAAAATGTGAACTCCCCCATCATGCTCATTTCAAATTCTAATTACATGATATTTGAAAAATCCTTACATAATGTTTCATTGGTAGATCCAAAGATGATGTCATCTACATAAATTTGAATAATCAATATATCATTGTCCACCTTTCTTATAAATAAAGTTGTATCAATTGTCCTATAGTAAAATCATGTTCAATCAAAAAATTTCTTAATTTTTCATAACAGGCCCTAAGTGCTTTTTTTAATCTATATAATGCTTTATTCAACTTATAGTCATCATTTGGACATGATTTATCCTCAAATGTTTGTTTGACATATACTTTTTCTTCTATAATTCCATTCAAAAATGCACTTTTTATATCCATTTGAAAGAGTTTGAAATCTAATTGACTAACATATTAACAACATCCTAATGGATTTTAATCTAACTACAGGAGCGTATGTTTTATCAAAATCAATGCCTTCCTCCTAATTGTAGCCTTGGGCTATCAACCTTGCCTTATTCTTAATTACATTACCTGATTCATCTAATTTATTCCTAAAGATCCATTTAGTTCCAATGACTTGGTGATTCTTAAGATTTGTAACCAATTCTCACACATTGTTTCTTTTAAATTGATTTAACTCTTCATGTATAGCTAAAGTTCAATAATTATCATTACAAGCTTCATCCACATTCTTAGGTTCTATAGATGAAATAAAGGCATTAGTGCTACATTCATGATCTAGCTAAGATCTAGTCAAAATTTCCTTAGAAACCTCACCAATGACGAGTTCCTTAGGATGACTAGACACATATTGCCATGTCTTTGGATTATCTTTAGGTTCTTCTTTATTTTGAATGATTTCTTCATTATTTGGATTATTTAATATATTTTCATCAATTTCAGGTTCTTCTTCAACATTAATTATTTTATTTACATTTTCATCAAATTCTACATGTATAGTCTCTTCTATAGTTAAAGTTCTTTTATTATAAACTCTGTAAGCCTTGCTTCTTGTAGAATATCCTATAAGAATGTTTTTATCGGACTTAGAGTCAAATTTGTTCAATACATCTTTAGTATTAAGAATGAAACATTTTCATCCAAATACTTTAAAGTCAGAAATACTAGGAATTTTTCCAAACCATAATTCAAAAGGAGTCTTATTTAAAATCGGTCTAAGAGAAACACAGTTTAAAATATAGTAAGCGGTGTTTACGATTTTGGTCCAAAAATACTTTGGTAAATTATTTTCACAAAACATGGTCCTTATCATTTCTTGTAAGGTTCTATTTTTCCTTTTAACAACTCCATTTTGAGAAGAAGCTCTATGAAAAGAGAAATTATGCACAAAACTGTTTTCTTCACAAAAAATTTGAAAAATTTTGTTTTCAAATTCTCCACCATGATTACTTCCTATTTTAATAATTTTCAATTCTTTCACATTTTATATTTCCTTACAAAACTTTCGAAATTCATAAAATACATCATTTTTGTTTGTCAAAAACAAGACCCATGTAAATATGGAAAAATCATCAATTAAAACAAAAGCATATCTTTTTCTACCAAAACTTAGTGTCCTACTAAGACCAAATAAATCCATGTAGATAAGTTCAAGAGGTTTTGTGGTGGAAACACAGTCTTTAGCTTTAAAAGAAGATTTTGGTTGTTTTCCATATTAGCATGCATCATAAACTTTATCTTTTTGAAAATCTAAATTTGGTAAACCAAGGCATAATTTTGGTTCATAAGAAATATTTATTTTATACACATTATTTCTCCTAGAACCAATAAGTAGTACCTTACTAATGACAGAATCAATTATGAGACATTCTTTTTTATCAAAAATTACTTTGTATCCCTTGTCACATAATTAAGTAATGCTTCAAATATGATGCTTTAATCCATCTACAAGCAATATATTTTCAATAGAAGGGTTATAAGAATTACCGATATTGTTGATTCCGATAATCTTTCCTTTTGCATTATCCTCGAGTGTCACTGTTCCATCTTCTTTTGCGATGTATGAGCACGGGAGATCAAGTTCTCTTGTCATGTGCCTCGAGCAATCACTGTCGAGTATCCATTTGAACTTCATCCTGCAATACAAGACGTAAGTGAAGATTTTGGTACCCAAATCATTCTGGGTCCAGTTTTGTTAGTCTTAGGAGTCCAATCATTAGCCTTTGGGGTCCACTTCCTTTGTTGTTTCTTAACTACAAACACATATTTTTTGTTTATAAGAGCTCTTACAAACCCATTTTCATATGGAATCTCAAGAAATTGAGAGAATTCAATTTCATGTCTGTTTAAGAATGGTTTTTAACTTGAAAGAAGTTTGTCTAAGTTTCTTTTCCTTTAGTGAACTTCGTGATAGTGGTTAATAAGTTATTGCTTTTAGTTTTTAATGATGCAATGTCTTTTTCTAAGTTTTTAATTTTATATTTCATATGGTCAATGCTCATATTTAATTCAATGTTTTTGTTTTCCAATCTTTGGTTTTCATCCATAATCTTCTTTCCTTCATTAATTAACATTTCATTTTTATTTGTTAATTCAGTGATGTTTTGATTTGAATTATTGTGTTTTGATTTTAGGGCTTTATATTTTGAGTATAGTTCGTTAAAACCTTCTAAAAGTTCATCTATAGAGCATTCTTCGTTATTTTAGAATGAGTCATGTTCATCATCTAGAGCCATGAAGCACATGTTTACTCATGTAACGCCCCGAATCCGGGCACGCTACCAAACAACAGCATCACAAGCTTAATTACACAAATTACAGAACAAAAAGACTGTAACCAAGGCTCACCCCTAGGATCTCGATGGGCGGCTAGAAACTCCGATTCCTGCACCGGAAACTGGCTGCACGCGGCCTGCACCTGAAACACACACAGCACGCGTGAGTGACATCTAAGTCACCCAGTACGCGCCCCCAAAACACCCAACTACAAGCAAGCACAATAAAACCAAAGAAAACTTGTTTCTTAATATAATAAAACTTGGTTTTATTCCTTGAAAATTTCTTTCTTTATGAAACAACACTTGGGATTCATTCCCAAAACCAAATCCTTTCTTTACAAAAACATCACCTGGGACCTCTATCCCAAGTCAGGCTTTCTCAAAAGCCACAACCTTTCCTTTCTCAAAACATGTGGAAATTCGTTCAAGAAAACCAC
>JAMKQA010002333.1:0-18211 GCA_024699735.1 Posidonia australis | reverse complement strand
ATCTAGCATTCATTTTGACATAACTTAGTCCATGCATCACTCCCATGCAAGCACTGATCAGGGAAAATGACCAAATTGCCCCTATGCCAATTCTTGAGCTTGCATCTCGATCTTTACATTTAGTCTTGCCCTGGCATACATATTAGCATGATTAGAGCATGATCTAGGTTTAGCAAACATTCATCAAACATTTAGCAAGCATTTGTACTAGAAAGACCAAGTTTCTCGGGCATACGAGGGTGCCTAACACCTTCCTCGTGTGTAATAGGAATCCTTACCCATCCTCTAGTTAGCAGACATCCAGCCTTCCCATCTGCATCCCAAGCATTCCTCTTTTTGTGGTTTTCCTTGTCTTTCCCTTAAAAGACTAGGTGGCGACTCCTTCCCTTTTCTTTTTTCTTTTATCCTATCCTTGTGCCTTCACCATCTTGGCATGGCTGTGGTCTTCTCCCCATCCCTCCCTCGGGTCGGGCATGGTCACAGCTAGAATATTGCTAAAAAGGAAAAAATGGCAAAATTTGATTTGGTAATGTTTTGAATTGTGTCATTGAAGGGCACTCATATAAATAAGTGTGAGATGCTAGGGTTTTTAGTAGTTGCTCAATGCTTTTGAGCGAGTGTCATGAGAGAGAGAGAGAGAGAGAGATGGGCTATGTTTGATGGGAAAATGATTCTTTTTTTATTGATTCTAATGCATCTAAATTAGATTTATTTATATTAAAATAATAAAAAAATGTGCTTTAAAATCCATGACCTTCTTTAGATTTTGCTATCTGATAGAATTTGAATCCAACAAAGCCATATTTCAAACACAGCAGTGGAAAAGGAGAAAACTAAGAGGAGAAGTCAAATGTATGCCCTCCAACAACTGTGGCATTGTTTAATGGGTGTATGATGTTGCTTTCTTTTACCCATGGGGTAGTAATCATATAGAATCTTAGTTTAATCTAATGTTTCATGGTTTATACGATGGTTTTATCAAGATAAATCATTGAACAACTTTTTTTCATGTGGAAGAAAAGGACGGTGTTTAATGTTTTGACCTCTCTATGTTTAAATACCTGATTATGCTCTACATAATAGATCTATCGATTTCCAAGATATCTAAACAATATCACATGCCTTGTTGTCATCGTTGTTTCTTTTTCATGGTGTATATGCTTTGAAATGACTTGTTGCATGTTAGTTGAGTAGGGTTGCATGACACCTATCCTTATCATCCATAAATATTCATGTGTACAAAGAAAAAGAAAGAATCGTTGGGTTTAGTTGCAAGATTGGGATGCCTAACAATATCACTTCTTCAAACTTCCTCCGAGGAGAAGCTTTGGTATAACGTCGATCTTAGGAAGAACTCCTGCTGTTATGATCTACCCCAACAAGAAGAAACCGTAGTTGACTCGACTGTGGCGACGGAGTTGGAAAGCTTTGCCTCCATGGATGATCAGCAGCGACTCTCACTTACAAAGGGAGGTAGATCTCTCTTTTTTTGTGTATTCTCCAATTCGATTAGGGCGCTCTTCTAAATCCCCTTATCTTTTAGTTTTTAAGGGAACCTCTAGTTCTGTAAAAAACCGTGTATTGAGGTATCTTCTTCAAAACAATCTAAGGAAATGGCTTATAGTGTTTTAGGATTTGATAGTTTATCTTCAGATCAAAATACGATCCCCACAACCATTAAACCTCAAAAAGAATCGCACAAGGTAGATGTTGGAGAAAACTCATCCGTGACTTTGTTGGTAGAACACTCCAACATTGCAACATCCTCTATTGAAACTTTGAGAGAGGATTGTGCCATTCGAGAGTCAAATGTAACTGTGACTAGAGTTTCTGGTTGTATGTTCTCATAGTAGTCCTATCAGTGAAATGAACACAAAAATAGTAAATACAATCATGGATGATCTAGATATATCCGATGATAGATCTTGTGTGAGTGTAATTTTTTTTAATGATGGTTTGAAGGAAGATCAAGAGGAATGTTGTATCTCTTTCTCTCAAAACAGTTGTTTATGTGTGACCTATGGCACATATCAGGGAAACAAAAACAAAAGTACCAGAACCTCTAGGTACATCAGTCTCTGATCTTAGGGAAGAAAGAAAACATAACAGGAATTTTTATGCATCTGAAATTGATGATGTATCCCATAATCTAGCAAAAGAGAAAATAGAAAATTTGGTACTTGGAGAGCCCTCTTCTCTGGCACCGATGAATTGGAGGCAGCCTCGGTCACCATCCATTCTCGGGAGTTGAACCATTAACTCTCAAGCTGAACCGATTGTAATCTCTAACACACCAACTGATAGCGGTATGATGCACTGTAGTGCTTTTAATTACACGTCCTTTAATTTTTTGATAAAGGATTTTAATACACTTGGGAGGGACAAAAATGGAGTATCATAACGTGACTGGTATTCTAATAACGTTTTTAATCCAAATGACGGTTCGCCTCCCCACTTAGAGTCTTCAAGAAACTTAGCTTTTTCAGTGAAATCATCCTCAGTTCAGGTGTCAGATTTTATGTCTGATCTGGCGGCGGAAAATCACTCCCTACCAGTCTCCACTTCTAAACTTGTATCTCATACGGCATACAGTGCCCGAGAATATGCATTGATTGCAAGGATCTCCCATGATTCGATTTTTGATAGAAAGGAAGAATACGTTTCTCCTGTTACATTAAACACTCAAAGCTCCTTAACTCGTCCCTTCGGTTCCCGTTTTACTCCTTTACTTCCCCATAAGTGAAGCCACACTACCTTAAACCACCTGAAGTTTCAAAACCTCCCATCTATGCTATCAGTAATAGTGGTGTGGAGTATACTGTCACTCTGGGTTCGAATTGGCAACTCGTTTCAGGTAGGAAGCATAAAACCAAACTCATTCGTTACTGTGATTTATCGGGAAGGTGTTATAGGTGTGGTCTGTGTGGTCACACAAGGAGTAAATGTAGATTTAATGGTCATTGCTATAACTGCAAATCTTATTTACACTCACCTGCTATCTATAGATTCTTTGGGAAGGACACAACTATGAAGGTCCCCAACGCCTCTAATATGTTGAGACATTCTGTGCATTTTTCCATTCCTCTGCCTCTCACTGAGGTAGCCTGTGATCAACTGCACTTTTATTCCTCCTATGCAATCATCACTTCATTGGCTCCAAATATTTCAAGGGAAGACTTAGGAAACCATTTATCTAAGCACTGGCCGGCTTTAGTGGACTGGGAGGTCCATGATTTCACAATAGGCAAGTTCCTTCTCAAATTTCCTTCGATCTTGGCTCGAGATGAAGCTTTAAAACTCTAGGGGTCGTCTTTAGTCTCTCTTCCTGCTTCCTTTGCACCATGGGCTATTCATTCTAGTTCGATGTTAGTAGTTCGAGAGGAAGGGTTTTGGATTAGACTTAAATGGAACCCAAACCACCTCTGGAGTATTGACATGTTTAATAGGATGGTCAAAGATTTTGCTAACCTTATGGAAGTTGATCTTAGTATAGATCGAGCTATATTTCTGGGTTATGCTAGAATCTAGGTCAAACTTTCTCCTTTGCTAACAATGTATACCGAATTTATTATGTCAAGAGTTGGGATATCTGCTCCTCTTCATCCAGCAAAGGCGAAAACTCATCATCTTTTCCTACAAGCAAATCCTCAAGTAAGAATCCTTTGAAAGCATCGGGTAAGCCTTTTAAGAATAACTGGAATGGAATAACACCTAATTGAGCAGTCTGACCGGGTAACCATGTTTGGAAGCGTTCTCTTGGAACTTCTTAAGAAATTGTTGCTAATCCTACTATTGCTGATAACATCTTTCTCTCAAATCCCAATCCTTCTCCCTCCCATCTTTCAGGCAAAGACCTAGCCAGTAGCACTCTCTTTGGGTTAGGATTGGACAGTAGTATCACGAATTTCAAAACTAATCTACCTGCCCTTGGTAATTTCTAGTGTGTCTTTAGTGTCCCTAGAGAGGGCACACACCCCATCCCTGTGCCATCATATGACCCTCAACCCTTGTTACAGTGGGTCATTGACCCCAAGAATGCTCTTGAAATTGTCACCTCTTCATACAATGCTACTAAGAAGAAATTTCATAAGGGAACCAAAGATAAACTAAAAAAAATGCTGGAGATGCTTGAGGCTATGGATGAAGAGCAACTGGTGATCTCTGAAGACAACCAAACTCCAATGCATGATTCCACTCAGGATCCTAACATAGGTATGCTCAATAATTTACCTTTGGATCTTGATGTAAATATATCCAATAAGGAAGTTGATTTTTCTAGTGGTAACACGGTTGAATCTGGTTTTTCTAGAGGTGATAATGATCCTGTTTCTCCACCTAAACAAGTATTTCAATCCTCTGAAACTTATGATTTAGAGCAGAATGAAGACTTAGAAATTGCCAACAATGTTCTATCATGGCCCTCTTACATTGATTTTAATTTTTTTTGTGGAAACATTGGTATTAAGCTAAAGGATAAAACTGAAGCAAAATTATTCCTAGACAAAGTCAGAGATCTACATTCGTTAGGCCCCACTGACCTAGATGAAAATAACAAGTGTGTAGAGAGTCTTAAGGCTCTCTATTTAGCATAAAGGTTAACAATGATTTTTCTATCTTGAAACATTAGAGGACTGGGTCACAGCAGTAAACGAAGGGCAGATGCTAAAGGAGATATCCTTATTCTCAGTGAAACCAAACTGGAATCTCTTTTCCATTCTACTATGCGTATCTTAAGGGGGGAAGACTAGACAGTTGGGAAGTTTTACCTTCTGAGGGTGCATCGAGGGGGTATATTAGTTGGCTAGAATGGATCCCTATTTAGAAAGCTAAATGTAATAAAAAAAAAGATACAACCTTTCTGTCAAATTTTGTAATAACTCTGATGCATACGAATGGTGGCTATTGAGGGTCTTTGGACCTTGTATCGAGAGTCAAAAATAGTCCTTTTTAGAAGAAGTAGAAGGCCTAGGTCAAGTATTTGGGGATAATTGGGTGCTTAAGGGAGACTTTAATATCCCAAGATTTGCATCTGAACACTCAAATAGACCTAAGGTATCCCTAATAATGACAAATTTAATGACTTTATTGTGGACTGTAAACTAATTGATTGTGCACCAAACTACTATTTGTATACCTGGACAAATAATCAGATCCCACCCATTATGATGCGACTTGATAGGTTTCTCATCTCACCGGAATGGGAAGCACATTTTCCTAATGTATACTGTATAGGTAAAACCCGTTCCACTTCATATCACTTACCAATTAGTTTGAATACCAGTTTTCATTCTTGGGGTCCATCCTCAATCAAATTCTATAAGTCTTAGTTGATGATAGATGGTTTTATTGACGTGGTTGAGAAAAACTATAGAGTAACCTTTACAGGCTCAAATTCCGTGAATATTTTAGCCTACAAGTTAAAAAACCTAAAGTGGGCAATTAAAAAATGAATTCCAGCAAGGAGATTAGAGAGACAAATCAGGCTATTAGAAGTGGAAAATAATATTGTTGAGATTGATCACTTGGTAGAAACCAGTCCACAAATGGTAACAAATTGGGATCAACTATAGAACTTAAAAAAAGATCATCATCATTTACTACTAGAACAAGAAATCTATTGCAAACAAAAGTCAAGAATTCAGTGGTTAAAGGAAGGTGATATGAACACAAATTTCTTCCATAAAATCACAAACTCTAGGAAGAGAAAAAATACTATATCATCTATCCTGATCAATGGTACGCTTGTAGATTCCCCTATAATTATAAGAAATGTTTTTGAAAATTATTTTCTTATGTTGTTTAACAGCAAAAGAAAAGCATATCTTGTTGAGTTGAGGTAGAATATTTTATTCCCAAATAAAATCACAAACCCTGAGAGACTTACAGTTAGCATCATAAAGGATGAAATAAATAAAAGTCTGTTTAGCCTTGTTGGGGATAAATCCCCAAGTGGTTTTCAAGTGTGCTTCCTTCAACATTTTTAGAACCTGATAAAGTCTGACTATCTTGAGATGGTCAAACATTTCTTAAACAATCCTAACCCTCTAGTCCTGAAAGGTATAAATCAGACTTTCATAGCCCTCATACCCAAAAAAGATAAAGATCTTAGGGTGCAAGACTTCAGACCTATTAGCTTACTCAACAGTATTTACAAAATATTATCTAAATGCCTAGCAAATAGGTTATGTCCTATTATGGACTCTTTTATTGAGAACAGTCAATGTGCCTTTTTACCAGGAAGAAGCACAACTAATTGTTTTTTAGTAGCTCAGGAAACCTTGCATTACATGCATAGATCAAAAACCCTAGGTTTCGTTTTAAAATTAGATTTTGAAAAAGCATTTGATAATATCAATTGGGATTTTTGTTAAGTACACTTAAAGGCATAGGCTGTGAAGACTTGTGGATATTTTGGATTGAAGGCTGCATATTATCAGTAAAATTCTCTATTTTGGTAAATGGGGTTTCAACTGGATTCTTTAGAGCATCAAATGGGTTAAGGTAGGGAGACCCGATTTCTCCTCTCTTATTCATTATAGCTACACATGTACTAATTAAAATGCTTTGTCTTAGTCTCCAAAATAATCTGGTCTGAGGGATCAAATTCCCTAGGAATGGGAAACAAGTGCTCAACATTCAATTTACAGATGACACTATCATCTTTTTATTACCATCCATGGAAAACATAGTCAACATTAAGAGGATCCTGGTGTGTTCCAAGCGTGTTTAGGGCTTAAAATAAATTACAAAAAAACAACTCTTATAGGGATAGGTGTCACTCAGGAGGAAATCAACAAAAGCTGTAAAATTCTTGGATGTGGACAAGAATCCCATAAAATACCTGGGGTTGCCACTCCATTACAGGAAGACCTCATACAGTGACTGGTCTCCTGTCTTAGATAAAATCACCTCAAAACTTGTTACTTGGAAGGCTAAGTATTTATCCATATGAGGAAGACTAACATTGTTGAACTCAGTACTGTCAGCTATGTAACCATGCCGGTGATAGCCTCGTGTTTGGCGTGGAAGGCCAAATGCGCGAGGATTAGCGGAGTCACGACAAAAATATTAAAAACAATGATAAAATGCAGGAGTCGCCACCTAGTCTACTTTAAAAAGGGGAGACGAGGAAATCCGTTTTATAACATTAAAACTATGCAATAAAACCAATGAAAAAGGTCAATCATGAACCATAAAATGGGTAAGGATCCCTATTACGCACGAGAAAGGTATTAGGCACTCTCGTGCGCTCGAGAAGTCGGTCTTTCATGGGTTTCTCGTTTACTTATATGGAAATGTTGGCTTTTCAATCTGTTTCTGTACGCCCGGGGGTGATATACAATGCGACGCTATATGCAAGTGGTGCCTTATGCTAAACATGGGTAAAAGGATTGTGGGTTGTGTCCTAATACTTAGAAAAATCACTCAAGGCATGGACCGAATATCAGTGCAAAGATATTGCACAAACATAACCATAGATCCAGTAATATCGAGTGACTAACGTCCTCACTTTGCTACATGCAAAACCTAAGCTACCATGCATAAAAGAGGATGAAATCGGACTAGAGTCATCCTGATATATCTAAGAGGACACCCAAAGAAACCCGAAGCAAAACAAATCAGGAACCATATTAAATATCATGCCAAAAGCCACTGTTGGTGCACTGAAAACAGGCAGGTGCGCATGTTTGGTGCTCTAGCAATGTGCTCCTATTAGATGCGCCACCTATGTGCTCCACTAAAGTGAGACTCAAAAATCATAGAACAACCAGACTGATATGCTATGTGATATAAAATCCTATAAATATGCTCGAGACCATCTGAAAACACATCCTAGACATCTGAAAAAAACCCGATCACATATAGGTTCATTTCTTTTCCATAAAGCCATCAAAGGAAAGATAAACCCAAGACACCATGACATGGGTCTTATGCTCAAGGGCAATAAGCCTCACAGATGACCACATATTCCTACTTAGATGAAAATCATGAAGCTAGGTCTAATGCACGAAGCTAGTACCAAAGCACATGCAAGGAGACCAACATAGATGCACACAACAAAAAGGGAAATGAACCCATTAAGCCATTCATATTGCATCAAGAATATGAATAGAACACAGACTCACCAAATATTGCACATCTCTAAGATTCAGTAAAAAGACGACAAAGTCAAGCATATATCTCATCCCACAATACAAGAGCATAGCATGATTGGTATGGTGGCATAAAGGTCATAATCCATATGAATATCATGCTTTAAAAAAGTAATCCAACAAATATAAAATTCTGGATGTTTATCACATAAGACTTCTCTAAAATGAACCTATATTCATGAAAGGAAATCTAGCTATGAGAAAGTCTAGATGCCTACCTGTTAGTGTGCTCTTGTACTCCTCCTCAAGTGGCTCGAGATGACCATGATGGCTGAAGAAAACAAGGATCTCCTTCCTCCCAAATGGCCTCCAAGTGATGCAAAAGATGGGATTTTGAGGAAGCTATGGATGAGAGGGCTTTTCCCTATGCTGGGAGGATAATCTCCTACTTAAGGGTGAGTGTTCTTGGCTCTGGACAAAGTTGGGATGTGGGTGTTTGTGCTAGAAACAAAGGCTCTTTCTTTCTCTCTTCTTCCAACCCCTTCTCCTAATGACTACCAAGAGTTTATATAGGGAGTGCTAGGAAGTTCTAAAGGCTCAAGAAACCAAAAGACCTCCCCAAAGACCAAATGTCAATGATCATTATGCTGATAATGAATGAAAGTTACAGCAAATTAGGGGCATAATAGCTGGAGTTTTGCTAGGCAAATGAACAGCCAATGACCTAGAATCGAGCTGGTGCGCCACTTATGTGCGCTAGCCAGGTGTGCCAGTAAGGTGCGCCTGGTTTGTGCGCCAGTTAGGTGTGCCAGGTAGGTGCTCTTGTTTGGTGTGCTTATTTAGTACTCCAATAAGATGTGTCATATTAGTGTGCTACAAGAATGCACCAGAAAGGTGTGCCATCTAACTATATCAGTCAAATGTGCTAAGTAGGATGTTGGATTTAATTCTGAGGTTTTGTCCATGACTCTAGGTTAGTTTGATGCACTTGGAAGATTCTGTTTGGGAAAGCAAGATCTGAATTCATCGCCACTGGATCCATCAACAAGCCGCGTCAAAATCGGGGTGTCTACAAGCTATACCAACATACTACTTATCTGTCTTGCACCTTCCTACTAGGGTTAAGTTAGAATTAGATCGATTGAGGCGTAGATTCTTGTGGAGTTCCTCTTCAGCAAATAATAAAGGATACCATTTAGCCAAATGGGATTTGTTGTGTAGATCAAAAAATAATGGGGGTTGGGGTATCATAAATCTTAGACAGTTTAGTATCGCATTAAAATGTAAACTTTTATGGTAGCTTCTGTCAGATAACTCAAAATATATGCGGGTTAGCCTAATTAAGGCTAGATACTACCGCACCTTTAAGGTAGGAAGTTTACTGAATAAACGGGATAGCAAGGAATCACCACTTTGGGCAAACATAAAAAAAGGTTTCTCAATCCTCAACATTTTTTCAAGGTTTTCCTTGAACAATGGCGAAAATACAATATTCTGCGAAAATAAATGGAACGGGGATTTTTCGATTAAGAATAGACTCCTTGAATTGTTTTTGATTTGTAATGAGAAAAAAAGTAATGTTAAGAGGATATTGAGTAAATATACTAACTGCTTTGACTCCCTGTTCAAACTAGAAGACACAAGATCATTGAATATTGATACTCTACAACGGCAACTGGACAAATTTCAAATATTATGAGTAGAATAAATCTTAATGAAGAGGAAGATAAATTAAATTGGTTACTTACTTCTAATAACTTCTTCTTTGTTAAAAGTTGCTATGGAAAACTAATTGATGGGGAATTAAGAACTAGGCTACATCACACCCTTTGAAAAATCAAGATTCCTTTGAAGATCAAGCTTTTCACCTGGTTAGCAGTTCATGATAAATTCTTTCAAAAGAAAACTTAGCTAAAAGGAGATGGAAAGGCACTAATAATTGCTTGTCTTGTGATATGAGTAATGAAAGTGTAAGGCATATCCTAATGGATTGCACTATTGCATAGAAAATTTGGTCTTTCTTTTTATTTGACTCTGCAATCCTACTTTATACAAAGCTGGAGGATTGCTTGTTTTTGGATAATTGCATGAAATTTTCTAAGAACCACAGTCTCTAGATACTACTCGTGCCAGCAGTATGGTGGAATCTTTAGTTACAGAGAAATAATTTGATCTTTAGAAGCTCAGCTAAACCTGTATCTTATATTATATCTAGTATCATTTTACTGACAAAATTTTGGGTAAAAAATGTGACTCTTGGTTCGTGTAATGAAGAAATCACCCAAGCTTTGGAAAGAATGTAGAATAAATGGAAGGCGGACTAGGCACATTTGGCTTCATGGTCCATTGCATCATCTATTGGACTTGCCATCCCCTCTGGCCCCCCTACTCCAGCTGTCGTCCAACCAAGCGTTGACTTGTTAACTTCATATGACCCTCTCTATCCAGGGTCTGGAAATGATAATTAGTAGCAACTATGACAAGTCAACTCTTATACATTTTTGTGGACATATTATTTCTAACTCCATGGGGAATGTTTGTAATTCTTTATATTTTGCACATGTTTTCACTTGACGGTAGACTCATAACCAAGTAAATTTTTAATTAATAATATAAATGATGATTTACCAGTTTCAAAAAAAAAATGCACGTGTATATCTTATGTTGTGCCTGTAATCTTTTCTCAGGATTCTATTTTCATACCGCCTACATAATATTACATATAACGATTTTCACAATGTCGGTCCAAGCCGATCTATTTTGTGAATGATTACATCCAAGTTCAGACTTCAATCCTTCTCAATTTTACGATGCAAGCTACATGATTATGACTATACACTTAGATCTTGCTAATCTAACAATGTACGGGTAGTTAACATGCATGTAAACTCCCACTTGTCTATGAGTAAGACACAAATCATAATTTCATGTCTTTTGCATATAAATACTGATATATGTGTGACATCTGGGCCTGATTATCCATTTTTACTTGTAAACCATGTAATTAATTGTAATATTGTATAAATGGTTTATTAATGGATAATCTGTTGTTTCTTGGATGTGTGAGCTTGTGGTTGGCTTTCTGTGCACTTGCTTGTGATTTGGGACCAATGTGGAATCCAGTTTGAGGATGCACAGTCACCTCGATTTGCGTGCTCGTCTTTTCTTTCCTTCTTTTTCTCTCTCTCTCACGAGCCGTACCCTTCCACCCCTTCCCCGTCTTCATTTTCCTCTTCTTCCACACCCGTGCCACTAGCGATGGAGGTCTGTGCCTTCCCATCGCCTCCGACGGGATGGATGGCCGACGCCATGCGGGAGGAGGCAGAGATAAAGAATGGGAGGCCGTGGCAAGCGAGGAAAGGAGAGGGCAACCGAGAGAGGAGAAGAGAAGGAGGAGCGGCGTGCAATCGAGGAGGAGGTGGTGGCTGTCCGTGTGGTCCGTCGACGGGATAGACTTCGCCGGAGTGCGGGAAGGATCGCCGGGGCGCCATCAGAGGTATGCGGCCCTGTCCCTACCTCGTTCGCATGTTTTCTGTTGATTATGCCAATGCATGAAAAAAATTGAGAAAAAAATGCATGGAAATTGTAGAAAAATAGGGAAATGATGAGAATGAGTTGTAATGCATGAAAACATAGATATTATGTGGTTAGGACGAAGAATATGTGGGATTGGATGTGATTTGGGGGTGTAAAAGCTATAGTAGATTTCACTGAGCTCTTCCCCTTTGTGATTTTCGTATGAATCACATAGTTGATGGATTGATGAATGGATTGAGGGGTTTTGAAGTAGACTCAAGGGTCTACGCCCCATGATTTATTGGAAAATTTTGGTGTGTGTTTGGGAGGTCCGATCGAGGCTCCCACATTGGCAGATTTTCGCCGCTTGGAATAGGGGACTGCCCTGGTTGCGGGTATTTCGATTTGCCAAAATCCTGACAGATTAAGCCAGGATCCCTGGTTTCGGTAGAGCGAAATCTTCCGATCAACCAAAACAGGGGGTTTCGGTATACAAAAATGTTCGGTATGCCGAACCAGGGAATTTCAGTATACCGATCCTGGTTTTGGTTTGCCATTTTTGCCCTTACCCTGATATGCATAAATATGAATTTAAGTGAAGGATAAATGATTTTAAAAGGTATGTTGAGCATATGTAAATGATGTATTCCCTATGTAATGACATGGAGGAATGTGGAACCCAAATAAATAGATTTGGGCATGGTTTTGAGTTTTAGACCCTATAAAGGAATGAAATGGCTGATTATGCGTGGTTTTTGGGCATGAGACCCAATTTATGATTTTAAGCGTGGTTTTCATGATTTGAGTTGGGACCCCAGTGGAGGGTCAAGTGTTGCATGGAGACAGAGTCCTGCAACGAAAAGATTGGAAATGGTTTTGAAAAGAAAAGTTTAAAGAGTTTTGAAAATAGAACACTAATAATGTGTTAAGAAACCACGGGGGTTGGTGTCGACAACGTGGTCGAGGTATGAGGCTCCAATGAAACCAGTTGCTAGACACAACTGTGGTTGCCGAGTTTGAGACGGTGTAGGCTGAGCCTGGGTCGTTGAACCTAGTTGTTCGGGTCACCGAGCTCGTGACGGTGTAGGCTGAGCCTAGGTTATTGAACTTAGTTGTTTGGGTCACCGATGGTGTAGGCTGAGCCTGGGTCATTGTACCTAGTTGTTCGGGTCACCGATGGGGCATTAGACAAAGACGTATCCCCGTGCATATATGAAAAAGGAAATTGAGGTCGGTTGGCCGGGGTGGTGGCATCCTGCACGGGGAATTCCACAACAACAGTGCAGGGAGGCAGGGGAAATGATGTCCTCGCCTACTGCTTGTGTGCCTGGTTACCCCTGATCAAGGTAACAACAATAAAGAAAAGTGGAAATGAATGAAGGAAAGAAATGTGGTTTGACCAGGATTGGACTTATGAAATAGTCCTAAAATCCTGAAATGGAATAATGATGATGTTTTAATGAGTTACCAGCCAGTATTTATGATTTTGTTTTGAGCTCGAGAGGCATTGTGTTTTTGGCTTGATCTGGTCAGAAATGTGAATTTGAAAGTGTGATTTTGGGAAGAAATCCCAAGTATTGAAAAGGGCATGTTTTGGAAAATGATTTCCAAATGTTTTAACAGAAAATGCAAAAATGTGAGTTTTTGAAAGAGAATGTGGTTTTGGAATAAGTTTCCGAATATTTTGAGAAAAGACAAGAAACATGGTTTTTGAAAAGAGTATGAATTTGGGATTAAATTCCCAAGTGGTTTCAAATAATAAGAAAAGAGGATTTCCAAAAGAAAACCAACCTTTGAAATAAAAAAGGGTGACTTTTATAGTTTTGCAATGAATTGTGTTTCTATGTTTGGGACGCGTACTAGGTGACTTAGATGTCACTCACGCGTGCTTGTTTGATTTTCTGGTGCAGTTTGGTGTAGTCGAGTTCCAGTGCAGGAGTCGGAGCTTCTAGCCGCACATTGAGGTCCTAAAGGTGAGCCTTAGTTACAGTTATTTAATGTTTTTGTAATTAGTGTAATTTTGCTTATGATACTGTGAATTAGTAGCGTTCCCGGGATCGGGGCGTTACAGAGTGGTATCAGAGCTAAGGTCACACCTAGTGCACCAGCTTGGTGATGTCCGGTCTAGCGGCTCCTTAGAACTGCACAATAGAGAGTCGTGCACCTGAATTGTTGGTTGTTGTGTTTTGTTGTGCTGGTAGGAAGATGTCTCGTCGAGGCCACAGTCGTGGCAAGAGACGAGAATTTGGCGAGATGATGTGGAGTTTCGCCCAGTCCTTCGGCAGCGATAGCAAGGATGAGGCGAAGGGAGACCCGTGGATCAAGTAGTTTTGCCAGCTTGGCGCGCTGACTTTTGATGGGCGCAGCACTCCAGAGGAGTGTGAGGCTTGGTTCCTAGAGGTGGAGAAGATCCTAGAAGGGATCGAGTGTCCAACAGAGAAATGGGTTTGGATTGCGGCATTTCAGCTTAAGGGTGCTGCAGATCAGTGGTGGAGGACAGTGCGCCGCACCAAGTTTCCAAATGGGGACCTGCTGATGATCTCTTGGGAGGAATTCCGAGAGGTATTCTATGAGAGGTTTTTCCCTGAGCATGAAAGGGATAAGCTGGACAGAGAATTCAGGAACCTGAAGTAGGAGAGCTAGTCGGTGGTTGAGTATGAGTCGTCCTTCCTTCAGCTGGAGTTGTTCTCTCAGGCTGTAATCTTTAAGAAGAACAGAGCCAAGAGGTTCGTGGAAGGGCTGAACCCTGTGCTGAGATCCAGAGTTATTGGCTTCAGATGCCAGACCTTAGCAGATGCTGTTGAGATTGCAAGCCACTATGAGGATGATCGTAGGCTGTTCCAGGAGGAGTATGAGTATCCCAAGAAGGAAAAGGGGAGAAAATCTGTTTCTCGACCTTATGTTTCTCGACCCTCCGTTTCTCAAGCATGGGGAGCCTCCCACTTTCCTCGACTAATCTGGTCAATTAGGTCAAAGAGTTTTGGTTTGAGAATCTCAAAAGTTAACTTAATAGTCAAGAGCTGTCTAAATCTATGTCAACCATAGACTTAGGAATTGTGTGGCTTGTGTGATTAGATTAGGCATCTTCCTCCTCTATCTTTAGCCTTCTCATCTATTTGGCTCTCTTCTTGTTTCATCTTTTCTTCTTCTTTTGTATATTCTTTCAGTTATCTTTAAAAAAAAAAAGAGTCTTTTCTATTTTTGTACATTTTTTAGTCCAAAAAAAAAGTCTCTATTGTGCATGTGTGTGTGAATTCGTGATTCAATATATCGTCTAACTCGTGTTGAACCCAAAGATTTTAAAATGGTTGATGAAATCTACAACTCACCTCTAGCCTTGGAAGCCAGATGTTACCTAGTTCGAACTGCATAACCATTTTGCATTAGACTCCCATTGACCAATGACAATAATTATAAACATAAATCCAATTATATTAGCCAGTTGCCTAAGTTTACGGGTTTAGAATCTGAAGATGCCTACTGGTTCATCAATGAATTTGAGGAGGTATGTAGTATGATGAAGTTACAACAGTTGTTTGATGATGCAGTCTGGTTAAGATCCATTCTTTTTGCATTAAAAACAATGCTAAAAAAGGTGTGACGACCCTCGAGTCGCTACCACAAAGCCTAGCTACAAATTTTCATTTAATTATTTGTTTTATTTTTATTATTAACCAACAATCACATTAATGATGTAGCTAAGGCTAGGTACTCCCAATAGGAAATAAAACTAATAAACAATAGAAATAAACTAAACTAACACTCACCTAGATCCCTGATGTGTGGTGGCGTGACTCCTCCTATATGCACTAGCCAACCAAAAACACACAAAACAAAGCACACGTGAGTGACCACTCAACAGTCACCCAGCATCACACCTGGACATCAACAAACCAAAAGGGCAGTCCACCGATGCCCAGCACACATGTACTAACATCCCTCTCAGATGCTGCAAAACCAAACTAGGTAGTCTACCATTGCCTGGTAGGCCACAAAATCACAAAACCATGCCTTTAAAACCATTCTTGTCTTTTCCTTTGCAATACCATGTGCGTGCACTTTTTAAAACCTTTTATGCATGCCCGAGAAAGCTACTCTCGCCATCTTAAGCCCAAAACAACACCAAAAGCACAACTACAAAGACTGCTCTATACAACACGGTCCCATTAAGACCTAAACACACACCAAGCCACGAAGCTTCTACTCCCAAAACAACGGAGCCACTGCTCCCAAACAATGCGCCTCAACAGGCGCCAAAACCACGGCCTCTAATAGGCCCAAAGCCTAATTTTCCCAACCAGGACTCCGCACAAACAGTGTGTTGAAATGCCCGACGCTAAGCAGACAACACTGGCCACAAGCAGTCCACCGAGGAGCGACCACGGTGTCTGCACTGCCACGACGTGCCACCCTGTGCAGGAGCCACGTCGTCCCGCGATTCTCCCGCCTGGAGAACACTCAACAAAGCCAACCCCTCCTTGGAAAGGCAGTCCTATCTCTCAGGACGCTACCAGCTATGGGACGCGCATCCCACCTTCACTGGCCAACACAGGGTATGCCTCCTCACGGCGCCCTGCACACGGTGCTTAGGAAGGAGTCTTATACCTCCACACCCGACAACGCAGCTAGATCGGCTCAAACATTTGGAATAGTGCCACTAAATACTCCATTCAGTGCACCGCATACAAAACCACACAAATCCTAGACTTAAGGACACTATCATTATCCCTAAAGTCCAGTCTAAAACTTCTGGGGAAAGAATCTACTATTTCTAAATCATTTCATCTTTTATTCTACCCATACCCCAGGTGGAATCTTACTAATTCCTTTTTAGGCAAACCCTAGACCATTCTAATGATTATCCTAATCATTTATGCCATTGTGTTTATCCCCCTGTAACCATGCCGACGACAACCTCGAGACTTGGCACGAAAGGCCAAATGCACGAGGATCGGCAAAGTCACAGCAAAACAATAAAAAAGTGCAGGAGTCGCCACCTAGTCTATTAAAAAATGGAAGACGAGGAAAACTACTTGAAAACATTCAAATCATGCAAATAAGCCAATGGAAAAGAAGGTCTTAAACCAGAAATGGGCAAGAATCCCTGTTACGCACGAGGAAGGTATTAGGCACCCTCGTGTGCCCGAAAAATCAGTCTTTCTATGGGTTTTTCGTTTACTTATGGAATGTTGGCTTTTCAGCTTTCTCTGTACGCCCGAGGGTGATATGCAATGCCATGCCAAGTGAGTGGTGTCTTATGCTAAATAGGGGTGTGTCCTAATGCTCAGAAATGTCACTCGTGTTATGGGACAAGCTCCGGTGTAAGGATATTGCACGGAAATGATCAAAGGATCTAACAACATCGAGTGATTTTCATCCTCGCTTTACTATATGCCAAATGTGATCTACCATGCACAAAAAAGGGTTGAAAATAGAGTTGGGTTTTCCTGATATATCCAGGAAGAAAATCAGAAAAATACAGAAGCAAATCAAAACAAGAAATCATGCTAAAAACTATGTGAAAGCTGCTGTGTGCTATTGAAAACAGACTGATGCGCCTGTTAGGTGCGCCAGACTGGTGCACCACCTAGGTGCTCTAGTGGGGTCCAAAAAGATGTGCCAAGGAAAACATAGAAATCCATGCAGTGCAAATGTCATATAAGTGCATTACAAAAAGTAATGCAATGTAAGGGCTGCAAACATGAGAAGATATATGAACCTTGTGCTCAAGGGCTGCAAGCCTCACACAAGATCACCTTCTATTCATGCTAAATGAAAGCAACAAAGTTCAGCCATGTCACCTGGATCATAGGTCGATGCATAAGAATCTCCATATAGGAGCAAAGGGCAATCAGCCTACCAGATTTCAGCCATGGGTTGAGTATGCAAAGTGCAAAAGTCTTGGAAACAGTGCCATCTTGGGTTGAAAACATGCATGCAAGGACATGTAATATTAGAGAATCAACACTAGGAAAATCAGAGTCAAAATTGTTAGAAATAATGCATTAATTTTGATGATTACTTGTGAGTGCATATTTTCATAATTATTAAAGCATGAAAAAGATATAAAGTGCTTTCTGTATAAATTAAAATTGTATGCAAGTGTTATATCAAAGAATCCAAAACGGCATACCGGCATCAGTAGTGGCATACCGTTTCAGTAAAAAATGGAATGAACAACGGAACTCCGCAAGAACAAAAGATGAATTGAAAACGGCATACCGTGGATGGAGCGGCATTCCGTTTCAAGAAAAAACGGCAGAAGCAGCGGAACTCCGGATCAGAAGAGAAAATGAAAACAAAGC
Source organism: Posidonia australis (assembly GCA_024699735.1). Taxonomy (NCBI): domain Eukaryota; kingdom Viridiplantae; phylum Streptophyta; class Magnoliopsida; order Alismatales; family Posidoniaceae; genus Posidonia; species Posidonia australis. The sequence goes on along the minus strand of JAMKQA010002333.1, from coordinate 297 downwards.
GATACAATGGCATACCGTCACAAAACGGTATACCGTTTCAGGAGAAAACGGCAGACCGTTGGATTATCGGCATACCGTTTTTGCTCGTGAACTGTAGATTAAAGATCTTTTGTGGCATACTGTGGTCAAAATGGAATACCATTCAACTAGCTGTTTACGACCGTTTTATAGTCGTTAGACACATATCGAGGCGATCCTACGGCTATAAATAGGACCCGTACAAGGCTTGGAAAAGCAACCATTGAGAAATACTTGTAATATTGTCTATTTTTTCATTTCCATCCTCCTCACGAGATC
>JAMKQA010002332.1:0-16200 GCA_024699735.1 Posidonia australis | reverse complement strand
CACAACCACTCACTAAACTCTATCATTGAAATACACAAACGACAAAGACCCAAGTACCCAAATAAGATATTTCCAAGATCATTAATAGGAATATTGATCTTAAGTTGCAGGATATATAAAATATCTCAGAAAAAATTCTCTGTACCTATGATAAAGAGGGTAGCTCTCCAAACACCAGTTTTGGATCTCAAAGGAACATTCCCTTTATGATCAATAGATGAGTCAAGGACCAAGTCCTCAGCAACATTCTCGACCTGATCACCCTTCCTTTTCTCAGACATCCTTCAGCCTCCATCTCCATGGTTGGCTTTGTGGAAGAGCAAGTGGAGTGTGAGCAAGTCGAACCCTAGCCACCGTCGAAGGAGAAAACAAGAGGAAGAGGAGGAGGCTGAGTGGCAGGGATTGAGAGATACTCCTGTGAGGAGAAGGAGAGTTGGGGTGCGGCAGAGAAGGGAGGGAGCTGAGGAGGAAGGGGGCCAAGGAAGGAGAGCGGAGGAGTGAGGACAAACGGGGGTGGACGAGGAAGGAGTCATGGGGTGGCTTTTTTTTTATTTCAATGGACTTAGGAATCAAATTCCTTATCTCTTGGGAAGGAATGGAATTCCCATATTCAATGGAAATTCGATTCCCAAGGGAATTTCATTTCCATGTCTATTCCAATGATATTTTGGTACCAAACAACGGAATGGAATTCTCTTATTCCATTTCTGTCCATTCTAGTCTTCATGTCAGTGTACTAAACACTACCTAATTGAGTTGTGTGGGAAATAGGAAGGTGTAGCATCCTATCCTAAGACTTCAACTAGAGATGTGGAATTCCTATCCTTTCATCCCAAGGTTGAATCCAATTGTACACTTAATTCCCTGATTTTCTTTTTTGGTTTTGACTCATGGACAGCTTCTTTGTTATCTTCTTTTCCTTTTCTTTTGGGTTATTCTTGGCAAGTGTCTATACTCATTGAGGTTTACGCTATGATAGTACTCTTGCCAATTGTCAGCAGTCTCACCCCTGTTTAGGTGCAGAGTCAATTAATATTTATTATTGATAGACTAGAACACCCACTTATTCATGTAGTCTCACCCCTCTTTTGAACTCTGTAGGTTCGATTTAGGATACCGACTGTAGACACCCCATATGTTTGCAGCTAGACCCTAAATCTAAACCCTAGTCTAAAATCCCAAACCTAGCCTAAACCCTAATCCAAAACCCTAGACTTAGCAAATCCTAGTCCAAAACCCTAAAACCTAGCCTAAACCCTAAGACTTAGCAAATCCTAGTCCAAAACCCTAAACCTAGCCTAAACCCTAGACCTAGCCTAAACCCTAATCAAAAACCCTAAGCTAGCCTAAACCCTAATCTAAAACCCTAGACCTAGCCTAAACCCTAATCAAAAACCCTAAGCTAGCCTAAACTCTAACTTAAATCCTAAACCTAACCCTAAACCCTAATCTAAAACCCTAACAACCTATAACAATTCTAACCACTTTCCACTCCACCATAACAACCTCTAACCACCTATAACAACTTCTAACAACCTATAACAAACCCTAACCACTTCCCACTCCACCATAACAACCTTTAACCACCCATAACAACCTATAACAAACTACCTAGCCATTGCAAGCCTATAAATATAAAAGGAAAAAAGGGGGAAAAGGAGAGAAACAAACTTGAAAAGTTTGAGAGGAGAGCAACCAAGGAGAATTATTCCAACCAGAGTAACCAGAGGAAGCTCAGATCAGTGAGGAAGCTCAGAAGGAGAAAATTCAGAGCTCAGGCTAGCTCTGGCCACCGTCTTCGGTGAGCTTTGGTAGTCACCTCCACTTCCAACTTAGGTAAGGCTACTGATCTATCTAATTTTGGTTGTATTTTGTTTCCTAGGTCTTCCTCAGCCTCCCTAGACTCATTCTAGAGGGGAATCGAGCTACTTGGCCAAAAATGCGGATTCTATGGGTCACCGAACCCATTTCTTCGGCGAGCAGGGTGGAGGTGCGAGTCCAGAATGCATCCCGTGTCCTAGAGGTTAGGGATTGGATAGGTTTTTGTCCCTCATGCTTCTCCACCTCTCTGGATGCCATGACACCCACTCTAGAGGCCTCTAGGAGAAGTTCGCCAGTTGTTGTCCTCGCCGTCGTCGGAGAAGAAGATGTATAGTAGGTTTCCTCCGGGCACCTCCCACCTCGTGGCTCACTCTAGAGCATTAGGACACCTCCCCCTCCTTTCCCTCAAGCCTTTGGAAGCTTTAACACCTCGGTTCAAGCCTCGAACGACCTCCGCAGTCGCTGCCACCGGAGACGACGGCAAGCTTGATCGGGACGGGAGTGGGCACCGCCATTCTTGCCTCTGAGTGGTGGAATTTCTTCCTCTCTGTGCCCTAAACCCTCCTAGAGCCCTGGAGCGCCGTGTCGCTGCCTCTAGTGGCCTTTTCTTCTCCGAGCCTGTCACTAGAGTTGCGACGGCGACGAGGGAGGTGGGAGGAGGCCTCCGATTGTTGGTTGCTAGATTGGAGCCACTGGATCTATCCCCTTTTCTTCCCTCTTGCTCACGGGATGCTTGGATGCCAGATCAAGCATGGGGGAGCCTAGGATCACGTCCCAGTTGTCGTCACCAGTGAGATGCGGTCATCGGCGATGGCGGGTTTGTTTTAAAAGTTTCTTTTAAATAAACTTCTTCTTCTCTTCCTTTCTTGCAACCATGTCCTTTTATTTTGCATTTAAGCCCCTTGCATTAGTTTTTAATCATTTTAATAATGTTTTGTTTTGTAAAATTGCAATGTGATCCTTATGATTTCCTTTTAATATTTCCAAAGCTTTAAATTTTGACATAAAACTCTTTGATTTAGTTTTCATTCATTTTAAGTCTATAATTTGCACAAAAACCTTGAACTTTATTAAAATTGTTCTGAATGCATGATTTTCTAGTACAATTGCAAACCTAACCCTGTAGATTCAGATTTTTACTCAAATAAGCACAGAATTTCATTTTAAACCCTGAACTTCACTAAAATTACATTGAATGCATGTATTTATGGCATATTTGTAAATCAGTCCCTGGAAGTTCATATTTGCAACCATAAGTCCACTATTTTGCACTTTTAACCTTGAATTTCTTCAAAAGTACACTAAACACATGTTTTATTGGCAAAATTATAGATTGGTCCTTAGGAATCCTAATTTTACCAAAAATGCACAGTTTTGCACATTTAACCCCTAAGTTCCTTAAAATTGCATAAAATGTTTTCTCTCAAACTCTTTTGCTGGTTTAACTCTAGAATCTCAGCCTTTACTCAGGAACATGTAACGTTTGCACAGAGGTCCCTAGAAATTTACATATTTCACCCATGCTTTCATTTTATACATTTTGTTACCCTTTTCCATGCATATATCCTCATGCTTTCTTTCTGGCATCATGCACGCATTTCCAACTTATTTCAAACTTGGTTTTCACATTATTTCCCAGATTTCTTCCTATTTTCATGATTTTGATTTGATTTGGATTTTCATCGCCCAAGGGTCTACATTAATAGGCTTGATAATGCCAACATGGACCCAAATGAGGATTGTTTTTTCTCATTTGATTTTCATGGATTTCTTCAAGTTTCCATTGATTTGTGTGACGCCTTCCGAGTATTCTCAATTTTCACGATTTTCCTCATCACCCAAGGATGTACAGTAAAGTGGCATTTTCAATGCGTACATTGTCCCTCAGATTATTTTCCTTATTATTTCTTTTCTTCTCTTTGATTTGGCATATTTTTCGCATTCATTTTAGGCATGTGCATTCAGAGTAGACAAACATACACACAATAAATCATTAGCAAGTAGGAAACCTAGAAAGATCGAATTCTTCGGGCACATGGGGGTGCCTAACACCTTCCCTTTGTGTAACAAGAATCCTTACCCTTTCTCTGGCCTGTAAATAGCTAAGTGTTGCATCCATTAGGTACGGAGCATACATGCATTTCTTTGCATTCATTCACATTATTTTCTTGCGTTCATATGCATCTTGGTTTTTCTCGTCTTTTCATTAAAAGACTAGTTGGTGACTCTTTTTCCTTATCCTTTTCTTATCTTTCCTTGGTGTTTTTTAGTCTAGTCTCCTTCTTCTATTTTCGCCGTGACCATATCGAAGCTCCTCGTGTGTTTCCATGCACCTTGGAGTCGTGTAGGGTTCCACTGGCATGGTTACACCGACCCAATCATAACTTACTAAGATTTATGCTAGGATAGCATGTTCGACTCAGTGGAAGTATAAGGACCTGTTATTCATGGACTGGAGTGAGCCCTTTAAGGTTTGCCTCCATATCAGTGTCAACTCATTACTACTCCCTTCCCGCAAAGTATTCATGTGATAAGGCTAAGGACATGGTGCCTAAGTTTTTGAAGGTAGTAAGTCAGCAAGCTTGAGACACCTACCCAATCTACTAGCTTGGTGTGTAGATCATGGGTATTACCTTTTAAGGTGCAGTACATTCCAGGGAAGTTCAAGTTTAATGCCATCCACTTTATCCAAATGATAAGCATTGCCTAGATATGCCTCAATCACCGAGTATGGTTTCTTCCAACTTGGTTTTAATTTCCCATGCTTGTGTGGTAGAATATCCTTCTCATTAAGTTTTATTATTACATGAAGGAAGAGGATGTTTTATTTATGTATTTTCAAGAGATGCCCTTAACCTATATCAATATGAAAGTTCACTTGAGACAAATGCAGTGTTCTGCCTATGAACTGGTGGCTTCATCTTGTCAACAATAATAGCATCACTTAATTGCCCCTAGTCTTACACAATCAAGACACTTGGTCAAACTGCTCACTAAGGAAACCATGCTAGTAATCAATAGCTCATGTGCTATTACATAACACTAGGATTGTGGTTGGCGAAAACCATAGGTTACTATTACTAGCATGATGGCCCCTTCTCTCCTCACATTTATTAGAAACATATTTAAGGGGAAAATGAATCAAAATTGAAGGAAACTATTTACAAAATCTACGGACATGTCATTAGAGTTACCTCCATCAATAAAGGTATCAACCCTCCTAGACTACGTCGTCATCCCTAACATTCCCATTATCTTGGAGAGACTCATGATCTACACCCTAGTCTAGATTAATTTCAAGCCTGAGTGGCTACAATTCTGTGGAGGCACCTGTCATGAGGTAGTGAGCATTATTTGCTATGCACTTGGATATTCACAAATTCGAGTCTATTGGCTTCTTTAAAGAGGAAGGAAGCTGCTGAGCAGGTCGCAAGGGAAGAGGTTGTTGCAGAGGAGGGTGTTGGGGAGGCTGTGGTTGTTGTGGAAGCAATGACTATTGAGAATGTTGTGGGAGGAGTTGCTGCTGAGAAAGCTGTGGAGAAGGATGTGAAGGTTTCTCCAAAAGTGATGGTTGTTGTGAAGGTTGCTCTTGGAGCGATGGCTGAGAAGACTTTGGCAGATACAATGGCTATGGTAGCGCTTTAAGAATCAATGTTAAAGGTTGTGAAACACCAACAAAGGCTGAAGAAGTATCCAACATCTGGAAGAGGTTCAAGAGGTCTTCCTCTTCAAAGGTGATTGTTTTTAGGATTACCTTCATGGTGGAGAAGGATTCGACTATGGCGATCTTCTTTGGCTTGGATGCATTAGGGTTGAATATGCCAACACTGGTGAAATGGTTGCTGATGTTCCACTTCAATGGTCCATCATCTTGCAATCGATCGAACCCTAAGCCCACCTTGCCATCTCCATCATAAGCTTGTACTGGCACCTTTTCGCCTTACCCGTAGGGGCCTAGTGCTTGACTCTCTTGATAGCCGATTGTCTTCATTATTTCCCAACCAACACTCATGTTTGTGGTCTAGGTTCTTGGTGTCTTGTTCACTACATAAGTGAGCTTTGGCCCACTTTCTATTTATATCCACCAATGACACCACATTCTTGTGCTTTGCAACTTTGGTCGACTTTGGGCAAATGTTTAGCGATACTCATGTCCCTTAGAGTCAACAAAGCTTCATTAAAACTCAATGCTCTCACAATAGACAAGCAACACACATTCATACTTGCACCAGTATCTACTAACACACTAGATATTCAATGATTGTTTATAGAGATGGTAATATTAAGTGGACATGTCTTCATTCTGATGGTGCCAATTCTACATCAAAGAAGGTCATAATAGGCTCTACAAATGTAGTTGAAGCAATTACTTGAAATTCTTCTATTAGGAGATCTGGAGTTACTTACACCTTCTCGAGCACTTTTTGGAGAACTTTTTGGTTTAAATCTGAGCTACTGATAAGATCATAGATGAAGATCTTTGCATGGGTTTTCTTCAACTGCTCCAGTATATCGTACACTATTAGCACTAGCATGCTTGAGTGCTCAATGTTGTCATTCCTTTTTGATTCTGTGGTTAGTTCGATTGGTGGCATAATTTTGTTCCAAAATCTTCCACTTCTAGTGATAGGTGCTATAGCGATCACTAGTTTAGTTTCGTCTTCCAGCATTGGTTGGAGCTCTACTGGTAGAAGTTTTTTTTTACAATGTAGTGTGGCATTGCAAATATTGGCTTGCCCAGTGTTGGCTTCTTGATGAATAATGTAGGCTATTTGGATCCCATGGGCCTTGGTTGGGAATTCATCAGAGTCTAGAAGGTTGACAACGGTAGTGTTGCTATAGTTTGGAAGATGGACCGATCAAAGGGGCTCAGAGCTAGTGTTTTGAAGATTATTGAAGAGTTGGGAGGAGGAGGCTTCCGAGCATATGACAATGGTGATGTAGTGGTGGTCTGGAAGACGGACTGGTTAGTTGGTGCTGGCATTCTAAGGATATGGATAGAGTTACCTGATACTCATCGTGCTGCCCTAAGGAATGATAGCGAGGAAGGCAATGAGCTAGGTAGTGCCCAGAAAAGTGCCAATGCTTCATAGACTGGGATCTTAAAGATTGGCGACAAATGACACTCTTCTTCTTCCTTGATTACTGTGATTCTAACTTCTTTTGCTTCTTCAAAGACATTGTACTTAGCTAACCAGTGTAGCCATGATGTTTTGCACTAGGCTGTAGTACTGATGCTCTCTTTGAATGCCATGACATTGTGGTTGGAAAAAGGGTTATTGTGGATCTAGGGTCTACCTTTGGCTTAGTCGCAATGCCTGATCTTCTCTGACAACGCATCCCATTCAATGGCATCTGCCTCCACAAGGTCATACACTACATCTATAAAGACCCAACAATCTTCTAGATTGTGGCCATTTCTTTTGTGGTATGGGTAGTATGTACTCATGTCACAATTCAGCCCGTTCAGCCTCTGTGTAAGGTAGTCTATGGCATTGGCATCAATGAGCTTCACATACATGTTTGAAAGTGTTACTAGAACTATAGGGTAGTTGGCTCACCTAGGGCCCTTCTATTGAGGTTGAGGAGGATGCACACTGTGGTAGTTGCCCTTATTGTTGCCATTGCCATTATAGTTGTTGTTTCTCCTAAAGTTGTTACCATTATTGTACCCATGATTTCCATTGAAGTTGTTGTTGCCGTTGTTGTAGTTGCCATTGTTGTTCCTTTTTTGTTGTGGCTACCTTTCATTCCAATGGCCATCCTGGTGGTATTCCTATGTTACAACCACTTGGAGAGGTTGAGCTCACTGCTTGTGTTTCTTGGGAACGGCTTTGACATGAATTATCGACTCTGTGATGCCTTTGACCCATAGTTCCTTCTTTCCTTTCTTTGGCTCCTCGACGAACTCATGCAAATTTTCTTTCATAGAAGTAGCAACTTCATAGAGAGCTACTATGGAAGGCTGGTATATTTTTGTCATCCCTTTCTTCATGGGTATAATTGTATTCACTATTAGTGTTTGGACAATTTACCTCTCTAGGAAGGTCAAACCTGATCTGGCTACCATGTCCTACCATTTATTTGTGAAAGTGACCTAGTCTTCACTAGGTTCCATCATTTCCTTCCCTAGATCATTTAAGGTTGGCTTTGGATTGATCTTGTGTTGCTATTTCATTAAGAAGCTCTATCGAATCCAATCAAAGCTGCTAAGATCATCTTTGGACAAGGTCATAAACCAATCCAATGGCTCACTCTCTAGTGAGCAGAAGAAGAGGTGGATAATGAGTCCTAGAACATGGAAGTAGGGTACGAACTCCATCTAGAACCTTATGATTTGACTATGTGGGTTGGTGGTTCCATTGAATTTGGACATATTTGGATATTTGAAGCTCGAAGAAAGTTGGAATGGGAAAAATTTGCTCATGTCGAAAGATGGAGGCACTTAGGTGTAGATTCGTAGTGCATTGAGAATCTTCCTCATTTATGCCAAATTTGAGACGACTATTTAAGATATTTGAACATTGTGGTTAGAGGCCTTGTTGTTGTAGGATTGGTGGCTTCTGCTCTGACTTGCTTGAGGATGGATAGGCATGTAAGGCTTTGGTTGTTGTAAAGGAGGAGGAGCATGATAGAAATTCTACTACAATCATGGTGGTGGTTGATATTGTGCATTAGCGACTAAAGGGTCTCAAGGTTGTTGATATTCCTAGTGTTCAACAAATAGTAGATTGATTCTTTCTCTATATCCAATGTTGGTGATGTTGTGCAATTGTTCCTAGTGCTTTGAGAATAATGGGTTATTCCATTCTCTATATCCACCATTTGGGACATTACTCTATCCTTGATGTTCAGTGTCCAATGGTGCATTTCTTAGTTGTCCCTAGTATAGACCTTTAGGGATGTGGAGTACGATGGACCTTCATTGACTATTATCTAGGAGGTGTTGTCCTTGTTAAGAATTGAGGGGTTGTTGATGTTGTTGTACACCAAGAGCACTTTGGTTGTTTAAGGCTCCATTGACTTCATTGTGCAAGAAAGGGTACATGGTTTGGTATTAGATAGAGTTGGAGTCCAAGTCTTCTCTAGTGGTAGGATAGTAGATTCTCATCACTTGTTCTTCCTTTGGCATGCTATCAAGCTTAGCTTGGTGTAGACACCCTGATTTTGAGGTGACCCATGGATGAACTTTCCAGTTGTTGCTTTGGATGTGGTTAACCCTTGAACCAACCCCAAACCCATAGCAAGCCCGCAGCCCAACTAGAACTCTCGATAGGTAGGAGAGAGCACCTAGCTAGCACACTTAACTGGCACACCTAGCTAGCACACTTACCTAGCACACCTCCCTGGCACACCTAGCTAGCACATTTACCTAGCACACCTAGCAGGCGCACATACCCAACGCACATCCCAGGCACCCAGCCATTTCCCAGGCTGCGGGCTTTCCACCTCCCATGGCTGTTACCTCTAGCAACGAATATGCCATGGAATCTTCCAGGCTTTTCGTCTACGAGGCTCCCTACATTCTCCATAAGTTACCCTTGAAAGTTCCCTATAAATAGACACCTGTAGGTAGCCATTTGAGAGATTAGAAAGTTCAAAACACACAATTGCAACTAGAATTCTGCAGCTGTCCCATTGAGTTCTTAGCTTTCTTCTTGCATCCAGAGATATTCTCAGCCCTTCCAAAGTATCAAGGAGCTTATTATCTTGGGTCTTCTTTGAAGGAACATCTAGGACAAGGTAGGCCTTCTCAATTTTCCTTTTAATTCTTGTTCTTTTACATTGGAATAAGACATGTTAGAAACTTGCATATGGTCTGATTTTCTTTATGTTTTCATGAGATTTTGATGATGATTTTGCTTATCCTTCTTGTAAGATGATCTCCATGTTAATCTATATTCTCGTTTGCATGCATGCTTACTTTTCTTCTAGCATAAAATCTACACCACATTGCATATAGGAGCTGTCTTTCTCTTATTGTTCCTTTACACATAGATCCATGCCAAGCATTTAAGTATAAGAGTTATGCATGGCTTGTTTGTGTTTTGATTGGATTTGCGTGTATCATGTTTTATCCCATGGCACTTTGCATGTTTTCATACATGAACCCATCAACTCATTTTAGTTTCAATTACATGATTAATAAGATGGCTTTCGATCATGTGCATCCCATCATGTTTTCAGCTTTTAACAATGACATAAATCAATCTGCATTAACATGAGTTACCCATCTCTTTTCTGGGATAGATTCTGGATCAGATCGCAGTCTGATCCAGATTCTCTGGGGCGCACCACTTAGGCGCACCAAACCAGAGCACCACTCTGGCGCACCAAGCAGGTGCACCAAACTGATCAGAGAGCAAAGCATGGCTTTATGAAGGATTTTGAGCTTGATTCTTTAATTGTTGGTTCTTTGATATTCTAAGATTTCACATGCATGTTTTCAATTTTAAACCATATCATTTTCCAATTGTTTTCTCCCCTTGGATATTCAGTCTTGGGCAGGAATTTGGTAGGTTGTTTGCACCTTACTCCTACATAGGGAGTCTATGCATCAGCTTATGATCCAATGTCATGACTGAATCCTATTTTTCTCACTTAGCATAAGATAGGTAGGATCTTGTGTGAGGCTACTAACCCTTGAGCACAAGATTCACAAATTATTGCATTAGTATATTTACCAAGTTTTACAGAAGGATTTTACACTGCAGAATGCATTCTTTTGTGAACTGGCTTTGCATAGTTTTCTGTTTTCCCTCAGCACATTTCTCTGGCCCACCTAGGAGCACATAGGTGGTGCACCAAACTGGAGCACCAGTTTGGCACACCAAACAGGCACACTGGCCTATTTTCAGTAGCACACAACAGGTTTTATATGGTTTTTTACATGCTTTCATGACTCGATTTGGCTTTTGAGTTTCTTTGGCTTTCTTCCTTGGCATAATAGGAAGGCACAACTCTGTTTTCAATCATTCCATGCATTTTAGATTGCATTTGGCATATAGCAAGGCAATGATGAAAACTCACTCGAGAATTTAGATCTTTGATCTTATTATGCAATATTCTTGCATCAATACTAGTCCCGCGATACGAGTGATACTTCTAAGCATTAGGACACACCTTTACACATCATGCACCTATATTTTAGACACCACACACACATTAGCATGGCATGACATATCGCCCTCAGGCGTACATAAAAGGCTGAAAAGCCGACATTTCATAAGCAAATGAGAAACCAATAGAAGACTGATTTATCAGGCGTACGAGGGTGCCTAACACCTTCCTCGTACGTAACAGGGATCCTTACCCATTTTTCTGGTTCAAGACCTTTTCCATTGTTTTTGCATGATTTTCATGTTTTATATGGTTTTCCTCGTCTTCCATTTGAATAGACTAGGTGGCGACTCCTGCATTTTGCATATTTTTTTATATTTGCCGTGACTTTGCCGACTTTGGCATATTTTTGCCATTCTCGACGGCATGGTTACACTTGGCCTCTAGTGTTTTTTGTAGATGGCAATGTTCAATCTCAAAATTCGACATCTGATTCATCTTTTTAGGTGCTTGAATATCTGATTCTATGCACTGACAGTTAGACGTTGCTATCCCTGCATCTAATATAAGATGCAAAGTATTGCATTCTATGAAAAAGAGTCAGAAGAAATGGTTTGATCCTCTTATTTCTCAAACCATGAGATCTAATGTAAGACACAATTGTTCTTGGAGTCTTACACTGTTTGCTCTGGTACTCTACAAGATTCAGTGATGTCTCACATATGGTGACACAAACCACACATTTTATGCTTAGAACAAAAGTCATCCACTAGTTTAAGGGTGAGTTGGAGAGGGAACTAATCGCTTAGAGTTTTACAAGTAGTTACAAAATTTGGAGAACTAATAGGGGGTCCTAGGCAAAGAAATTAAAATTTTATAATATTTGATGAGTATCCTAATACAAGCTTCTAGGAAATGAAAATACCATTGTTTTAAAAACTGAATCGAACCAACCGATTAAACCAAATTGAACATAACCAATTCAAAATCCAATTTTCAAAAGAAAAAACAAATTGGGGGCTTAAACTAGTCTGAACCAGGTTGAATTTCCTTGAATCGATTCAACTTGATGGTTTAATCATTTGGGTGAACTATCGGTCTGATGCCCTATATAAAAGAAGAAAATCAATTGAAACCCTAAAACCAACCTCTACCTCCAACCCTCCCATCTAAGCAACTATGGATGGATTTTGAGGAGTGTTGTTAGTCGTCGTCATGTCCACTCATGTCGTCGTCCTTTTTTAGTGATCGTCACTTGTCCTTTACTCATGTCGGCTGACAAGACACCTATAGGAGTTGGGGTTGATTTATTGATGCGGGTTCACGGTTCACTAGACAAAAGCTGGATGTCGTCTAGCGGCGTCATCGTACTTTGTAGTTTTCCTTCCTAGGGGTTGTCCTCACATGCATATGCCATGGACTATTCTATGTCATGCAATGGATTATGTAAATAAAAATGCATAAGAGAAAAATACTCCCTTTTACCCTTGTGCGCTTTAGAGTGAATGAAGGAAGTGGAGGCTAGTGGACGAAGCTTCAGAGACACACTACGGCTTTGGATAGGAGATGATGTCTATATTGGTATTTTGACAGAGTGGCACTATGGATCATGGATCTCTAAGGGTTTCTCTCTTGTATGGTTTTAAACTGGCTCCTTAGGGTTTTGAATTTGTCGCCTCTCAAACTATTGACCTAGGAGGTCTATTTATAGAGTTTGAGGGGACCAGATCTCGTCAAAGACGAGTGGAAGATTAAGGACCTGGATCAAACTCGTTAAAATGGCAAAAAAATCTCTTTTTAGATGTTGTCGCCGGTACAGCTAGCGATAGGATCATTGCGTTGCCGCCCGTATTGGTGATGAGGCTATAGATCTCGAATTTGCCGTATGTGGTGAAGCAACAGCCAACTGCATTGAAATTTGCCATGTCAGCTAGTCGTCACTATACTTGTAACGCCCTGATCCCGGACACGCTACCAAAACACAGTATCAAGCATAATTACACTAATTACAGAAACATCAAATAACTGTAACTAAGGCTTACCTTCAGGATCACAATGTGCGGCTAGAAGCTCCAACTCCTGCACCGGAACCCGACTACACACAGTCTGCACCTGAAAACCAAATAGCACGCGTGAGTGACATCTAAGTCACCCAGTACGCGCCCCAAAACATACAAACCACAAAACCTCAGCAAAACCATAAATCTCACCCCCTTTTTTTCGAAACTTGGTTTTCTCTTTTTGAAAATCATCTTTTCTTTTATTAAACAATCACTTGGGAATTCAATCCCAAACCATGCTTTTCAAGAGCCATGTTTCCTTTTCTTTTCTCAAAACATTTGGAAATTCATTCCAAAACCACTTTTTCTTACAAAACATTCCTTTACATTTCTTTCAAAAACCCTTTTGGAATTCATTTTTCCAAAATATTCTCCTTTTCAATATTTGGGATTTCTTCCCAAAACACACTTTTCAAATTCACATTTCTGACCAGATCCAGCCTAAAACACAATGCTCCATTGGGCTCAAAACCAAATCATAAACATTGGCTAACAACTGGTTAAAACATCATCATTTCTTTTCAGGATTTTAGGACCATTTCATCAATCCAATCCTGACCAAAACACATTTCACTTTCTTTACTGTTGTTACCTTGATCAGGGGTAACCAGGCACACATGCAGTAGGCGAGGACATCCTTCCCCTACCTTCCTGCACTGCCGCGATGAAATTCCCCATGCGAGATGTCACTGCCCCTGCCAACCAGCCTCAATTTCATTTTCATAAGTGCACGGGGATACGTCTCTGTCTGACACCCCAATCGGTGACCCGAACAACTAGGTCCAATGACCCAGGCTCAGCCTACACCGTCGGTGACCCGAACAACTAGGCTCAAAGGCCCAGGCTCAACCTACACCGCTACGAGCTCAGTGACCCAAACAACTAGGTCCAACGACCCAGGCTCAGCCTACACCATTGGTGACCCAAACAACTAGGTATGAAAACCTAGGCTCAGCCTACACTGCTATGAGCTCGACAACCACAATATCAATGTTCCATTTCAAAACCATTTTTCATTTCATTCCATTTTTTCGTTGGAGGACTCTATTTCCTTGCAACACTTGACCCTCCACTAGGGTCCCAACTCAAGCCATGAAAACCATGCTTAAAGTCATAAATTGGGTCTCATACCCAAAACCACATAAAACCATCTTTTCATTCATTAATAGGGTCTAAAACCCAAAACCACACCCAAATCCATTTGTTTGGGGTTCCACATGCCTCCATGTCACTACATTGGAAAACATCAACTATATAAACCCACCATACCATTAAAACCATTTAACATTCATCAAAATTCACATTTTAACATCCCAGGTTCAGGGCAAAAACGGCATACCGAATTTTCAATTCAGAATACCAAAATTTCCTGTTTCGGTATACCGAAAATCTTCGGTTTGCCGAAACCCCCTGTTTCGGTCGACTGTGAAATTTTGGTCTACCGAAACCCTAGGTTCTGGCTTAATCTGCTAGGATTTTGGCATACCGAATTATTTCGGTATACCAAATTTCTCGTAGATAGGGCACACCCCTGTTCCACAACGGAGGAATTGCCCAAGATGGGAGTCCCGATCAGACCCCCCAACCATACACCATAAATTTCCATAAAATCATGAAGTGTAGACCCTTAAGTCTACTTCAAAACCCCTTAAACCATTCATGATTCTATCAACCACACAAGAAGATATAAATTCATAAAGGAAGCATGCTCAGAGTGAAGCCTTAAAACATTTAAGGCATAACTCCTCAAAACTCACGAAATTCACACAATCTAGCATGATCCCTACACATTCACATCATTTAACTCATTTCCATCATTCCTACTATTTTTCTACAATTTTTCATGCATTTCCCTCGATTTTTCATGCTTGAGGCATAATTAGTAGGAAACATGTAAACGAGGTAGAGATAGAGCTGCGTACCTCCGATGGCGCCCCGGTGACCCTTCCCGCACTCCGACGAGTCTCCTTGCACCCTGGTGAAGTCTCTCCCACCGGCGGACCACACGGACAGCCACCACCTCTTCCTCCGTTGCGCGGACGTCGTTCTTCCTCTCCCTCTTTCTCCTCGCGTCACAGCTCACCTTCGTCCACTTGCCTCCGCCTCTCTTATCCCTACCTCCTCCCGCATCATGCCAGCCACGCATCGTGTCGGAGGTGACGATGAGGCACGAGTCGTTGGGTGGTGGTGGCATGGGCTGGTGGAGGGTAAAGGGGAAGAAGACAGGTGTGTGGTGAGCTTGTGAGTGAGAGAAGGAGAAAAAGGAAGAAAGAAAAAAGGAAAGAATGGGCACGTAAATCGAGGCGACTGTGCATCCTCAAATTGGACTCCACATTGGTCCCAAATCACAAACAGGTACACAAAAGACCAACCACAAGGTCACACAAACAAGAAACAACAGATTATCCATTAATAAACCATTTATACAATATTGCAAATAATCACATGGTTTACAATAAAAATGGATAATCAGGCCCAGATGTCACATCCTACCCCCCTTAAAAGAATTTCGTCCTTGAAATTCAACTCTAACAAAATAAGTAGGGGTACTATCTCTGGATGTCCATCTCGCGCTTCCAGGTAGCCTCCTCTGTACCATGGTGTTGCCACTGAACTAACACCAATGGAATCACTCTATTCCTGAGGACTTGCTCTTTCCTGTCTAGTATCTGAACTGCATTATTAACCATAATTAAGTCCTCCCGCAGCTGCTTTGGCTACACTGATATCACCTGGGATGCATCGGCCAAACACTTCCTCAACATCGACACATGGAAGGTGTTGTGTACACCTGCCAACTCTGGAGGTAGATCTAGTCTATAAGCCACCTCACCAACCCTCTTGGTAATCAGATACGGTCTGATATATCTAAGGCTCAACTTGCCTCTCCTACTGAACCACATTACACCCTTGGTTAGTGACACCTTTAGGAAAACGAAGTCTCCTACCTCGAATTCCAGAGGTCTCTGCCTCCTATCAGCATAGCTTTTCTGCCGGCTCTGGGCAGACAACAACCTCTTCCTGATCAAATCCACCTTGCCCTCGTACTGCTGTATGATCTCGGGCCCAACTAACTATCTCTCACCCACCTCAATCCAGCAAGTAGGTGTCCTCCAGGGTCTGCCATACAATGCCTCATATGGTGCCATACCAATACTGGCGTGGTAACTGTTATTATATGCAAACTCAATCAGAGGTAAATGATCCTCCCAGCTACCACCAAAGTCCAAGACGCAGGCCCTCAGCATGTCCTATAGTG